>JARQSW010000793.1:47363-166225 GCA_030142375.1 Calameuta pallipes | reverse complement strand
ATGAAAAAACTTTAATTTTGGTTTTCTTCTGACCTATTTATCGGTTTCATTTTCAAGTCTTGTAGAAATTCTGTATCATAGTTTAACAGCTTTAATTTGTCTAAAAAATCTTCCATCCGTATATTCACAACATACGTAGCTGATGGAGCTGTGCTATCGTCAACAACGATCTTGGCTGCTTCTCGAAACATATTCGAATACAATTACAAATCTATTTCTCAGCAGCACAATCTGTGTGACAGATTTCTACTATACTATTTATTACTAATATGTTATGTATTGACCACGAATACAAATTTCTTGCATGGCTAACAAAATTCCTTCCTTCCTTTCCTTATGCCTGGGCTAACAAAGTTAACGTCAGAAATTCGTCCGATTCTTGCTTCATAGGCAGAGATGAATTGAGAGATGCACTACGCTACGGTTTTAGGTGAAACCAAAACGATGGCGCTAAATCGTAACGGTGAGTCCGGGAGTATGAATATGTGATCATCGCCTCTGTCGATAATATGTATCTCGTTGTTTGCGTGAGCGTGATCACGAAAGTGTAACTTCACGTACGTGATTAATGTTTGACGGGGTCTCTTACGTCTAACCCGTCTAACTACTAAAACCGTAGCATTGCGCATCTCCCTACTCATCTCTGGTACTACATTGGAGCATTGGCGTTTATATGAGAATTTATAATCTAATACGGAGCCATCTTTACTAGCCTTTGTGACTGACATAACCTGTAATTAATGTGTTGACAGTATATTCTAGTATACGCTTGAAGACGCAAACGTTCATTGTATAAAATTGAATTAAAAAAGTAGTTGTTTAACCAAGTAATTAAAATGGCTGTAGCTAAACAGAGTACGAAAAAGTTGAAGTGGTCTCTTGACTTTTCTCACAAGTATGTATACCATTAGAGTGCAAGGATGATTTTGTGAAATCATGAATTATATTACTATAACCTCATTTATAGGAATAAGCAAGAGAAGAATGTCGATATTGCTTCACCACCAGGATATAATCCATCAGTTGCTTTAAATCACGGCACAGAATTAATGAGGGAATTAGATTCAAATCACTTGATTATTAAAAAGTCATGGGACCTGGCTTTGGGACCGCTGAAGCAAGTTCCTATGAATTTGTTCATTATGTACATGGCTGGCAATTCCATATCAATATTTCCAATTATGATGGTGGGAATGCTTATCATGAGACCTGTTAAGGCTCTTTTCGTATTACAGCAAAGTATGTTGATGTTTTACATGAATAATATAAACAGCAAAAGAAATACTTCTAATATTTTTATGCTATTATTTTCAGCATTTAAAGTCATTGAGGGTACTCATGCATTTGGCCAGAAATTTGTTTTCTTTTTGGGACAATTGGTAAACATTGCATTGGCCCTTTACAAATGCCAGTCAATGGGTCTATTGCCAACGCATGCTTCTGACTGGTTGGCTTTTGTAGAACCTCAAACCAGAATAGAGTATTCTGGAGGAGGTATAATATATGTGTAAATGAGTAACATGAAATATATATATATCAATTATATATCTGCATTATGTATATTTAAATGTAGATAGTATATAAGTAAATATGTACAGATTAATTAAATTAATTGATTAAATCTTCACTTTGTATTCATAAGTATTAAAATAGTACACTAGTCTTTCTTTTTATATTGTTCTGAAAGTTGTTTTACTTTTTCAATAATTTTCTGTGGATCATCCACTCGAGGGACCTGCAAATATTATTGATATAAGCAAACAGTTGTATGTACTTGATTTAAAAGCTGCATCATGACGTCAATACGTACTTCGTAATTTTGACTGATGTATATTCCGGCGTAGACGCCAATGCCCAAGGTTATCTACAAAAAGATGCACTGTGGTTTCAATATCATCACCTTTTGAAAATTTATAAAATGACATACCAAAAACTTAAACATGTTGCACTCGATGTATCCTTTATATGTCGAATTATTTGAAAAGTTCCTCTTCTAATAAAACACAATTTTTTGTTTAATCCTGTGAAAAATGTACAGGATTTAACAACGTTAATCCCAATTAATACTACTCGCACAAATATTTCCCTTGGTTCTTTTGTGTAACATTCTCATAGTTTCTTTAGCAATTTTATTCTAGGGAATAAAATCTGTATATTTGGTACGAATAATCAAAAATTATTCTCTACTATTTGGAAACTTGCTTCAATCCATTAATTTAAATTAATAACAAATGATAATGCGGTAACATTCAAGAATATGCAGTATTAGAATTAATTTTGTCTTTATGGCTGAAGATAATTAAGTTTTTCTGGGTAGATCTTTTAATATTAAAAACTAGTTAGGGTCCCTAGATGATCGCGCGTTAGTTGGAATTATTCGTAGTAGTGCTCGAATTTACTATACGTAGTTTTACTAGTATTACGTAGTTCTTGATAATACTTTGTGACCTGGACGTTTTCTATTGAAATAATTCAATAATTAGAGAGAAAATAAGTAGTGGATAATAATTGAAGGCAAGGAGTAGCATTTTAATAATTTAAGCAACATATAATGGCCGTAGGGAGCACAACTCTCGCACTCTTGTGAATGGTATTAAAATAATATTTATATCTCTGTCTTTGTATATTATATTTATTATGTATATGGGGCGTTTTTTCCTCTAGATATTATGACTGCTCGGTGTGTTTTTATATAAAAGAGATTGATGTGAAGTAAATGTAATCTGATGATGTTGATTTGATGATGTAAATAATTATTAGAATGTTTGTCAGTCAGGAGAGTTTCCACAGCTTTATTTTTGTCCAATAGTACCCCCTTTTATACTGACCCCATTAACACAATTTAAATATTAAGTTTTATTGTTAGCATTGTTTTTTAATTGTGTCTTACATTATATTTGTGCATATTTACAGTTTGTTTTAGCTTAATATCACAGATGCCATACATTCTGGTACGTGGTAACCTTGCTTCCTATGGTCACAGATATCCGTGGAGAGTCTTAGTGTCTGGCCTCAAAGGTACTGTTCAAGGAAATCTAATAATTTTATATAGTTTACTCCTAATCTTTTTATCTTATCGTAGCATCTGATATTGAGCAGTTAAGTCGTTTTGCGTCTGGTGGATACTGTGATGACTCAACGATAGTGTATCTTCAGCATCCCTGTGTTATATTGACTGCTCTTGAAGTACTTGGCTATAAAGTAGTTGCATCGTCAAGCACAAGTGTCAAGCAGGATTATAATGAGTATATGTGGACTATGAGAAAGGATTTTTCGGAGCCAGAGCCTGAGCCTGTGATAAAAACAGGTATGTACCAATTTTTTAAATATACTGCTTTCATCAAACGATTAATAAAACTACATTTATACATCATTTAGTTCAATGTGATTCAAATGATACATAAATGTCTTAGTACAAAGAAAAATAAGTGTTAGGATCCTGTAATACAGGTAAATATACCATGCAGAATGTACTATATCACTCAGGCTGCATTATGTATTTTTCTAGTGAAAACAAAATGCAAATAGCTCATTGCACTTGCATTTGCATTCTTTCATATCACAATTCCTTAAGTATTTTCTTTCATTTTCCTCAAAAAGTAAATTACATACTTAATTTTAGAGTATGCTATAATTAATATTAAGTACATAATCTTTAGTGGAGAAATGTAAAATGACATAATTTAACATAAGGCTAACCCTTTGATCTTATCAAAAACATTCTCTTGGAGCTAATCTATTTCCAGGATTTCTGCTTTATTGAAATATGCGATTTTATAAACCTCACCATAAGTGATGCATTATTGATTATTGGTATCTGCAGATTCTATTGAATTGTGTGAATATTAACATTCATCCCATAAACTTTTTTGCCAGTGTTCTATAATCTGATTCGTCCATTATGTGGATTCAAGGGAATTTCGATCCCTCCCAAACCCTCCTTTAATTAATCTAACTGTATAGTACATACAGGTTCTTCAGTACTAAGCGTTGCCTTAGTAGCGCGTCCATTTGATTCTTAGATACGTTTTTCGTATCGTTATTAATTATGGGAATGTTCTCAAATTCAGACTTGCTATTTTTCAAAGCATGTTGCTCTGTTGTGTGATGAACCTTCAAGTGGTATAGTTTCTTACGGCTATATAACTCGCAGATGTGTTAAATAATGCGAATCCAATACTGCTGGCTGAACTTTTTTTAGGTTATGGTTATGTAGTGCAAGTTACGTTTTGAAATAAAACCTCAAATGTTCGGTACTTACACATTTCTTGGGAAAGCAACACCATTTTGATAACAGGAAATGACAATCAAAGTATCTTATTCCTTGATTTTGACATCATTATCATTTTCTTGAATCTTTGTCGTATATTGTACTTGCTCTGACTCATAACTTGGAGTTTGAAAATTTTTAAATCATTCATGGTGTTGAAAGACACATGATTTTGTATTTAATAATAGTTGTAATGCTTTAAATGGAATAACTAAAATAATCTTGAATGACATATTTACATATTTGATTAACTTCAATTGTCTCATACAATAGCATCATTGTATTTTTTTTTATGAATTTCAAAATACTTTTGTTATATCCGTCATTTCTTATCATAATCATAGTTAGTGCTTTGGGAAATACATATAAAACTTCAGTATCACAAAATATCAAATATTCTAAATAAAAGTTTTTATTATATCCGTGTATAAATATATTGGAAAGAAAATCTTTTCTTATCGTCATGGTAAAAAAAAGAGGAATAGTATGGAACTACTATATAAAGAAAGTAGATGGATCCCAAGTGATTGCCTTTTGCAAATTCTGCGACCAATCATATATTCAAAATGCTACCCGAATGGAACGACACATGGAACGCTGTCCAAAGTGTCCAGAAGATATACGCCAACAATTCATCCAAGTGGCACATAACAAGAAGAACAAAACAAACGTTCTGGGGATCAAGATAAATGATACTTGGACGAAACAAGAATCATCAATGGAACAAAGCAATATAACAGACACTGAATTAGAAGACTTGGATGATTGGGGATACAGAAATCAAGCATATCCAGATGGTACAACCAGTACAATGCAGCAAAACATGGAACTAGTAATGCAAACTGGAGATCAACCTTGGGAAAATCGAGATTCTACAATACAGCCTACCGAATCGGATGCAAACACAGTGAACAGGAACTGGGAAGCAAATCGTAGTGCAGCTGAACCTGTCGCATCTGGTAAATTCCAATTTTGAAGATCCATATTAGAAAAAATTGAATTGCTTTTATATAATTACATTGACAAGTAAATCCATAACGATGAAATATATGAATATAAACCGTAATTCTTAGCCGCGTCTCAGGAACGAGGTGGGTCAGTGCACCAGCGAAAATCTCATGCACCACGAAGAATTTCACAATGGCCCCTGCTGTCTATGCGATCCTCAGGATACTCTCCACTACAGAGCAAAATCTACCAAGAGCAATTACTCGAACAGCGAGCCTTAAGACGAGCAGCAGAACTCGAGCTACGACGAAAAACCCTTGAATTCGAGCGTTTCCAATGGGAATATGAGCGCGACAAAGCCCACAGCGAATTACGATGGGCGCACGAATCTCGTATGATGCAGCTTAAGGAAGAACGAGAAAGACAAATAATCGAGCAAAATAGAACACGTGGATTGTCACACGTTATGTAATTATTTACCGAGACAAAAACAAAATCCTTCAATTGTACCTAACGCTGCAATTTTCTTTTTAAATGCCAAGATTTCAAAAAAATCGTTGCCTTGCAGGTTCATATCTCTTTCATGCTCATCTGCAGGATGTTCATTAATATATACATTCCTTTCACATAGAAAGTTTACTTTTATTGATAACGTTAATCTCCGTCTTCGAACATTGTATATATGTCTTGTAAATCAAACATAAGTCGTCATGATTAAACGTATGATTCCTACGAGGACACGCATTACGATTAGTCTATTTCTCCTTTTAGAACTGAAAGACAACGAAGTCTGAGATTCTTTTAAATCAGATTATAAGAGAAGGATAAGATGTCTGAGAAACTGATTAACATTATTGGAAGCGAGATGTACTATTATATAGCCGTAAAGGGTTCGCCCTTTGCGTCTGATTGTGCAGTCTTTGGTCTTACTGCGGATGAGATCTGCGCACTCACCAAGCGTTTCCCAAATTCGGGATCCGACGTTGTCAACGGGGTTGTGGTTAAAGGTTATTATGACAAATTATTTAATTCTTAATATAATTTTATAAATTAGTATTGTAAATCCTTTGGATGGATATTCGGCGAATTTTCATATATTTTCTAAGTAATATTTATTGTTCCCATAGAGAATTTTATATAAGTCTTAACATTGTTCCCCGAAGCATCGAGAATATTTATCCATTGAGTATATTTTTCAGGAGCTCCAATGCGAGTGATAAATGCTCTTGCCGAGCTGGGTTATCGTGTGGTATGCAGTACCGGCGAGGCTGAAATTTTTTGGACGTTGCAAAGGGAAGTCGGAGACGATTCTTGAATGATTTATTAAGCTTTTATCCACTTCTATGCACCCATCACCTCCGCACCGTTCACGTTTGATCAATTGTCGTGGAAGAGGAAAATTAATAGTGCAACAAGACAACTCCAAGAGAAATATAATCAAAAATTCTTCATTAAAAACGTTTGTCCAATCTTCTTGCTACGAGAGTTACAAACACATTTCATTTATATTGTTAAAAGATTGACGTGCGTGGACCAATTAAATTGCGAGACATAATCGCAAGATGACTGGAGAGAATAGAATCATTGTAACTCATTTCGGCGCGATTTTTGAACGAATTAAGTTTCGGTCGTTTTTTTTTTTTAAATGTTTTTATCGGGATTTTTTTAGACGCATTTAGTTCCTGTCACATTTTGAAAAATCAATGGTTCTTTCCAACGATAACTTTTGTCGACAGTGATTGATCTTGCTGTCATCCGTTCGCTGAATTATATTACTATTCAATGATCCTTAGCTCCTTTATAGATCAATCTACTTTGAACAGATATTTTTGTTAAACAGGATTAAATGTGTTTTCTCTCATGATCATACGTTTTTATAATTGTGATGATTAAACTGCGTAACGCATCTGTACTCGTAGATAATGTGGAAAACACTTGAAAGATATTTTTGTCATATAATTAATCGATGGCGCGTCGTGCAAAAGTGGCCTATTTTCGTAAAGCAACGACTAGTAAGATAAAAAAAAGAAAAAAAAAAGACAAATTGACCATTGCGTAGAACGTGCAACTGTTATTTTATATTTTACACATGACAGGAATGATAAATGTAAATCAATATATATATATCAAAATATATATTGATTCTCTAGTACCATGTAACGAAACTGATCAACCGTAGGATCATCGACACGACAGAATTTTTATTAATTCTTTTTACATCAAATTATTTTATCTACACTGGTGGCTGTCAATTAGAATTTTTTATCTAGAATATACTTTATAACGGAAGCCATTGGAACAACTGCAGCTTGATAACATTTTTAAGCGATTACTCATCACTTCAATATTACCTTGTCGTGCTAACGATTTACGATGTTAAAAAAATTATATTTAGATACTTAGAGTTTGTCCAGGCCCAATTTATTCAAGCGATTCATTGGCGTATTTTATTCTTATGCGATTAAGTTTAAAATAAAGACTAACAAGATACTCGTACCTTCAGTTAAATAAAGTTAATGAAATTGCATTAAACGATATCTTGTCAAAATTTGATCTAACGTTCCCTTCGCACATTTAACGATAACCACTAAAGATTAGAAATTGCAGCAGTTGCAATTAAAAATATACACTTGCACCGCGTTTACAAGATCTTATAAGTCACAATTACGAATATCCAATGTCTCTAATCTTATAGTAGTCACTTATTAATTCCATTAATTTATTAGCTTTGACGTTATGACTTCGAGTAAGTTACAGAATCGTACAATTCATATTGTTGTAAGAACAATCATTTAGAAACGCGTGAGAACGATTTTGTTGCAACTCAAAAAGACATTAATTTAATTACGAATTAATCAAGCACTTGATTGGCATTAGGTTTGTCGTTACAAATTTTATTATAACTAATAGAAGGTTGAATATATAAATATATAATAATATTATATAGATGTATATTTTACAAAGTCATATTTTTACTCCAATCACGAACCGGCATTGTACTTTTACAGGTTTACCTAATCCATGCGTCGTTGCGCGCAAGCAAATGTAATTTTTTGCATACTATACACCTAATATACTCATGTAACGAATATACATTATCGATTGTAACAATATACGGGATATCTTGATGTTACGTAATTCTTCTTTATTTCATCCTGATCAATGAATCATAGCGTACCATAAGAACGTCAGATCCGTACAATATAATGAGTGGCTCGGATTGATCATACACACAAGTTAATTATCTTTAATGAGCAAAATATTGAAAAAAAAAAGATTCTTAATCATTAACTGTTACAGAAAAATACTGAAGTTACTCAAGTGCATTCCAGATAATAAATCATCATGGAATCCCATAAGCATAACAGCGATGAATGCTGTTGCAAGTCCAATACATCAAGTGTCCAGCAGTCATTACCAGAAATGGACTTTGAACGAGGAATTTGGTATGCAGGTAACAGGACAATTTTTTTTTTGGTTTCTAAAAAGAAAAACTCATTTACAAAATCTTATTTTAACTAATTTTGTATTCTTGGTTTTAGCCCAAACGGGTGACTGCGAACGACTTGAGAAATTGTTAAGGAAAGGTGTCTCGCCGGATATTGAAGATTCTGCCGGGTACACGGCTTTGCATTACGCTGCTCGCAATGGTCATGCTATTGTTTGCCGAGAACTTTTGAACAGAGGAGCTAATGTAAACGCGCAAACAAGATCTGGTCGAGCTACAGCATTGCACAGAGCTGCCTCTCAGAATTTACCAGATATCATAAAACTGTTATTGAGTTTTAAGGCTGATCCGAATTTAGTGGATGCTGATGGAAACACGGCATTGCATCGCGCTGTTATCGCAAATGCTAGTTGTGCGTGCAAGGAATTAGTAAAATCATGCGACTCCGGCATTGTAAATAAGAACAGTAAAACAGTATATGATATTGCCAAAGCAAAGGGACAGGAAGATTTGATTAGGCTATTTCAAAAGGCTGAAATGCAATGACCTGCCTCCCTCATAATTATATAGGTGTATATAGCCATCTTTATTGCCTTGGTACGTGCTCGCATAGATAAACACGTTTAATTAATTGTTACCGTTGATAAGTAATAAAACAGTAGAGCGTAAAAGTATTCTAGGACACTCGATATGCTACTCCAATAATACAAATGATTAATGCTCCCTCTATTTGGAATAAGTCAAATCAATAAATTAAACGTGCATCATTAGTGGAAGTATCAATCAATTATTGACATTACGGTAAATAAGTTTTTAAAAACAGGTCAAGCAGACTTGGGACATAGACATGATGCGTGCGTTTTACATTGTAACAACAAATTCAAAGTATATGTATAGCGCGAAAAAGAAAATTCCTGTTCCAATTACTACACTTCGTCAGAGAATTATCCCATTGACCTAGTTGCAATATCCCCATAACATTGGAGAATCCGTATACCTTGTACCAGAAGCACAAAGCACCAAATGTTATACTGAATTCACGATAGTGTTTACCACATAAAAATATATGTATGCACAGAAATACCAAGCAAAAGATCTAGTGCGATACTCCAACCCCACCAAAGGGCAGAGGTGCACTGAAGTATTATCTACCAGGTCGTGCACTTGATATTGAACGAATCGTACGTTTACGTGAATGTTCGGTAATCTTCGTACCCGATCGAGTCTTTTCGTTCACCTTCGTTGCGTGGAATAATCGCGAATTCGCGGCTGCCGGAGCCCCATCGTGATAAACGGTGCTGCCACCTAGTGTAACCTCCCGTCTCCCGTGCGCTTGCAGTTCGTCGTGTTGAGTCAGTTGTTTCACGTATACCGCGGGTGCTTTGCGCGGGGACCTACTACCGGCTTTTAATCCGTTTCACACCGGTTTCTCTTGTCGATTCGCGTTTTACCTATATTCCACATAAATTGCGGAACAATCTGCAGTGTAACTTACAAGCTGAACGCTGTGCGGAGTGTGACAATCGCGATGTAACCGTACCGTGACGTCACACGGCTAATCAAGTACACAGAGTGAGGGAGTGCGAGTGTGAGTGGGATAGATAGATAGAGAGAGAGTGAGTGAGAGAGGGAGATACATATACACGCGCCCGCGCGCTCATAGCTATACTATATATATATATATGCAGAGAGGTACGCGCACTAGTACCCATTTGTGATACACGTACGTAGAATTGTTGCGTGTGTGAGCTCGCAGAGTGTATATATATATATGTACATATACGCATTTGGATTCGCTTTATACATATTATGAGACTGTAGGCACGTTCTTACACGATACTCACACTTGGGCACATCAACACACACACTTGTCGCGCTCTCGAAAACAGACTAGAGCAGAAAAGTGACTAGAAATCTTTTGGCTATATAAATTATATCGTGTCTTACAGACGGGGACTCTCGTTACCTGGCTGTTCTTGGTTTTCATGGATCCTTTTTTTATTGCACGTGTGGCCCCTGCATCGGGCGTAACAGCGTAGTTGCGGACGCATGTGTGAAGTTTGCGGCGAGATACGCTTAAGAATTACGGCGAATATTGTTGTATAATTTTGCGAGGGTTTAAAAGAAGTTGTTGGAGTAACACCATGTTATCTGGTCTTGTTATGCTCATGCTATTTTGAAGTTTTGCTCTTTCTTGTGTATATCCTTGGAGTTTTACTGTCTCTTGTATAACCTAGTCCTTATGACTCGAAAGAACTGATCACCATTTTGTGCCAGCGTGCTTGCGACTTAGTTTCTAGCCACGGTGCGTATGTGCATACATGCGTGCTTGTCTCTCCTCTTTTGTCAGAAAAGAGACTGAGTATCATGGAAAAGTAATGCTATTTAGTTGAGCTTTTTATTATGAATTGCGCGGATCAAGGGCAACAGTGTTGTCTCTGTTTATTTAAATGTCCAATGGATTCCTTGTGATTTCGTCATATCGTTAGGCAAGATTGGATTTCATTCTGTCCTCTTCAAATGGTTGTATCTTTTGTTAATGAAATTGGTCTGCTATCGTGTTGGTTAGTGGTTTATGTGTTTACTGTGAAGAAATTTGTTAGGAAAGTGAGAAATGTCCAAGGGAACGGATTTTGTAATTTGTTACTTCATTTAGGTAGGATCATGTAATGGGTGATAATTTTCTAATTGAATGTTTAGATCAGCATAACTTGATTTTTATTCTCACTAAACGAGATCTTCCACCTTTGCTGTCTTGTGATTGAACAATTTAAGTTTTAAATTATTTGTAATTTTTTTGATATATAAATTGGTGAGTGTTTAATGACATAGTGAGTTGTGCAAGTGTCTTTTATAACAAAAGAAAACAAAAGGGAAACATTAATCAGTTCTACAGTAAGAAGATGTACAGTGTGTTGTGAACCCACTAAGTTTGGACTGATGTTGTAATAGTTCAGTAAGGTGATTTAAACAAGGATAAATGTGAATTCCACGACATGAGGTTTATTCTTCCTTTTAATTCTACAGTGGGGACCTTCATGGGCTTGCTGCTCCAAATAGCCAGTCTAAATACGTGAAGTTTTATGAACTTCATTGCCAGTCCAGCACAGCTCGCTCTGTCCTGGCCTGTGATTATTGAAGCATTGCCTATATAGGCATTTGGATTCTATTGGGATTTCCTGGAAGATATTTTTGCTACCACGGATCATCCCCAGCAATTTCGCGCCACGCCCACCCTCGATGAGAGGAGGCACATGTCCATTGCTGCCACTGAAAATGCAGGGTAAGTCAAATATATTTATTAGCAAATGTTTCTTTGTCTTATGAATATTTAACATTGGTACTACGCAATGGCCACATTCTACAATAGACTTCATGCATTTACTCAAGTTTATTTTCTTACCATTTGAAACCATAATGTTACGTTTATTCTTACACAGAGAATTTTCTTATTGTATACAATGACTGTAAATTAAGATTGTCGCAAAGGGATGTACAACTATTTCATAGGAATTGACTGAGTTTATTTATTTGCTCCGCTACTCCAGTAGTTTGGTAGAAAATGAATCTGCTATCATGAATTTTCTGGCAAATGGGATATCCGGCAGATTATCAGTCTCTTTTGAGGCACAACCATTCCCTTTTCCCTTACAAACAATACAGATTCTGTTTTCAATAAGGTGCTAGAACTCGCTAACTGCCATTAAAAACAAAGTAACTCATTTTTTACTCATCGTTTCGCGACCTCGTAAATACGTCTGTCTATCTTTAGTTATCGTTTGCAGCGGTATAAATAAATACAAGAATTTCAAATATCTAGATACGAAGAGAGTTGGACGCTACTAAACAGTATAGTACAGTTATAAAAAAAAAATACAAAATAATTAATTGCTTCGGAGCATGTCACGTTAGGCAAGTTTTGAGAAAACTGTAAAAGCGTTTGCACAATTCCATGATTCACAGAATTCTAAGGAAAACTTTATTTCCTCTTTAAACTCCAAACAAACACTCATCCATTTTCTCGGTTAGAAGCGTGTAAGGGACTTTAGATATGCGTCAAAGGTATCCCAAAAGTTCCTGATAAAATGTAATATTGTTAATGGTGCAAAGGAAAAATTCATATTTGCGTCGCAGCAGAACTCTATTGCCGTATTTACTATACCACAGCCATTAACAGTTCCTCCTGTATTACACCATTATAGTATCATTCGTTTCTTTATCTAGGTATACCAAGCGTTAGACACAATTTACAGCAGAATCTTTTGTGACCGTGTATCTTTATCTTAAAGACGGTCTTCTTTTACAGTGTGATTTTGGAGATTAAATTTGTCCGGTAACCGACTTACCTCGATTATAAGCCTCAGTCATTAAGTCGGTACCCAATCGGTGTTACTGAAAGTTTCGCAAGTTTCTTCATAGTGAACAAAGCTTTACTTAGCATTCGTACTAATTGACTCACGTTCCACAAGCGATTATTAGAAGCAGAGCGGGGGTACCTGAAGAAAATAAATTCAATCCTTGCGCCCGCTGGTCTTGCGATGGCCCTGGTAGCTCAAGACGTAAAATAATGAGTGTGTCTCAGAATGTATTATTGCCCCATACCCACTCGCGCAAAAGCAAACTCTTCCGGGTTCGTTCTCCATGACGTGGTGAACCAAAAAAAAAGAAGAATCGACACTACTGCAACGACCATTTGTAGCATTGCGAATCATACGGTACGAATCGTCAAACAAAAGGCACAATAACAGTGCGCCAACTGCGGGTTGAGAATCCGGAAAGAATGGCCGCAAAGGATTCTCCGAAATATTTCGCGTCTCTCTTTCTTTCTCCTTGCAGGCGCAATTGAATAATCATTTTTCTTGGCTCTTATTCCCACATGAAATTTTTCCTGGAGACCTCTCAGAGACGCAGCAAAAGACCCGTTGATTTTTCACATTCTGTCGTTCCTTTCATCAGAGTCCGTTGTCCCGTGTCAGACATCTTTTTTTTTTTTTTTTTTACTTCGTCTTTTGTGCGAGATTTAAAGGATCGTTCGCAATAGCCAAGAAAGACTCCTTCCTCTTCGTCGCAAGGCATTAAGGTGCCTCTGTCTCGTTACGGACTCTCCTGCCTACCGAAGAGAAAGTGCAATAATATAGGTAATCTCATTGTTGTTGTATAATAAACGTAACCTACTGCGACCAGTACTTCATTACCTGAACGTCGCGGCATTGAAAAATAATGGCACGTCATTACGCGAAAGTTCGTACGTTTACTTGACTTTGCTGTTATCCAAGCTCATCCATCTATTTCACGTGAGTTTCCCGGGTAAAAAGAATCGACAGATATCACGTATCATCCCGGAGTAACGAGACCGAGTTCCGACGTCGATTTTTCTTTAGGCCATTTTTCATTCCTCTTCTCTGCCCCGAGAATAATTCTCAAAAAGATTTCGTTTCTCCCATTCTCGATCACCTTTAATATACCTTTCGATCTTTAATATGCGTAGCAAGCATAGCGCCTGTCCACTGACGAGCCACTTCCAATTTCTGTAAAGCACGTTTGCATAGCGTAAAGGTTCGCGAAATGCCAGTTGAAAATTGATTTCTGTCAGGTTAGATTGTCGCCGTCATTAGGCTACTAATTTGAAAGGTAAGCTACATCGTAGATAACCAAGGACACTGGACGATCATCGTTGAACTAGAATTCCGTAATGGCTCTGTGATTCTGCTTTGTTCCTGAATCTTTATCTTGTCCGGCATCTGTATCTCGTCGAGTCAAACAAGAAAATGACCCTATTCAGTCGTGACCGATATATTTTTCTTTTCTTTTTTTTGAATTTTAAAAAAGCCCGCCATCACAGTCGAAGCGACGACTGTGCGATCGAACGACAGCAATGGCGTCCGTTCGTTCGCGCTATTTACGACAATACGACAAGAATGGAATACATGGCGTACCGATGCCACGAGAGCGTGTTTACCTCGTCGCATTATTTTCCCTTCTGTACACTATTTTATCTCTGCGACTGATACTGGACCGCTTTCGCCGGTCGTATGTCCCATTGCTTTCAGGTAGCGGTTGCCATCCTTCCCCCACGAGAAACGTCAGTCCGATATGAAGAAAATAATGCTCGACGCTTACTCAGGAGACAATGGCAGTGACACAGTAATTATAGAATGAGGTGATCGGGTCGAATCGTTCGCGCGTCCATGTGTTGTATATCGTCGTGGATGTGGTCTTATCAATTCGCACAAGCACACTTCTTGGGCGCTAGGTAAATGAGAAACTTTGCTCAGGGATGCACGTGCTTCGTATTCAGCAGTTTTTTTTCAGCATTTATTCCCAGTGGAAGGGAATAGGGTCTCTCTGATCTCCAATATCTTTTAATACTTGTCGTTATTTTCGATTATCAAAAGAGGCTTTTGCTTCTCGGTCAGGACGGCGCCTCGCAACACCAGTCTCTTGGACTTCCTGGGGATTTTCATTTTCGTTATTTTTTTCTCCTCTTTTATTACTTCGAGCGCCCTTTCGGGGACCGTTTGGTCGGAAGACAAAGAAGCGCTGGTTTCTTGACGTTAATACGTTTATGGGGCTGAGATTTCTTGGAATCGTGGCATGTGTACGGTCAGAAAGTTATTTATTGCGCCTGAGATTCGTGGAGAGGGTCGGCAATGAAATTATTCTTTGCTCGATATACGGGAATTGCAATTTTTTGCAAGTACGTAATTACGATTTCATTATTTCGACAACGGTTTGACGCTCTAGGGTGATACTTCCATTTTTTTTAACGCTCATATCCATCTCGTTGCGATATATGGGTGAAGAAGTTGGCAAGGAAGTTTCTTTAAATTTTTTTTGCTTCTTTGCCATAGGTGCCAAGGGGGTGGAGGGGGTGAGGCTGTTCCTTACCGCAATATCCGAGAATTAGAAAACAAAGAAAGCGCCTCCGTCATTTTCTCGTTAGTCGTTTATGATGGTTGCGAGGAAAAAATTTTGTTTTAACATTATAATTTTTTTTCCTTCTACAAAGACACTGACAGTTGGCAAGGGTGACTTTCTAGGTATTCTCATGAGTCAACGGAACAAAGAAAATGCGTTATCGATAATCCTCGACGTAACTACAAAGAGAGCACTCTTCGTTATCGACGACACCCACGTAAGGGACAAAGAAAATACGTCTCGTTATCGATGATACACCAGTGCGAGACGAAGATGGGGTTTGCCACGAAACTTCGCTAAATACCGAAACATAGCTTTTTATTCTTACGAGAGAGAGAGAGAGAGAGAGAGAGAGAGAGAGAGAGAGAGAGAGAGAGAAAGAGAGAGAGCCGTCGTGCCTGTAAAATGATATCTCGTGTCATTTCGATATCGTCCCCTTGGTCGCTGCCTCGTCCCTCCCCCGAATTTTTTTTCTTCTCCATGACGGGTTGCCACTGACAAAGACATTCCATTATGGTCGTACGGCGGGACCCCCGCTTTTGGTCTATACCAAAACTTGCCGGACAATGGAGAACGGATCTCTCCCTACTATTTTTCTCTATTCGAAATAAAGACGCGACGAGGAGGTCACGTGGCTAAGTGCTTCCTGAGAATCGAATAATCGTGCGAATACGATTTCGAAGTGCGCGGGAAACAACGAGAAACACCCGAGTGTCCGCTGTGAAGCTTCGGTAAAGTTGTCACCGGTTTTCAGGAACACGTATGTCAATCGTATCCCGATAATAAAGAGTGTAAAGAGACAAAGTATAGAGGAGTCTTCGGCGCAACTGCGTTGAACTCTCGGAGCATTCGACGTTATATCATATCGCTATGGCGTCGGTATTCTTTCAGGGTCACTGGCGAGCACAATTCGCAGTCCTGTCTGCATCATCTTTCGCTGCGCAAAGGCTCGTTCCAGTCACTCGGTGCGAAACGAACGAGCCGACGAGTGAGGGCCGCCCGCCTCCCCCCCGTTCACTGGTCCGCCATCATTTGCTTGGAAATATGTTGCTCGGTCGACGCTTCGGCCTCCACGTCGGCGCCGGCATTTCTTCCCGGTAGTGAAGCAATACTCGTCTCTCTGTCTCTCATTCGTTCCCTAACGCTCTGTCGTCATCGAAGATAGAGGCGCGATCGTTTCTTGTCTCGCTTCAACCTGGTCGGGATCGACCGGTTGACTTCGTTAGCGATCGACGTCGTCACTACTGATTTCAATGGATGGATGACTCTCTTGGTTTGAATTTTTCTATGGGCATACGGGGTGTCTCGCGAAAAATTATTTATTCCTCGCGGTACATGAGAATGCCCGATTTTACGTGAAAAAGAAACAGGAGTCGCGCCAATGCGAATCGCTCCCCAAGGCCGTCACTCCCGTTGCCGCCGACGCCGACGCCGACGCCGCTGCGCCCTTCTCCTCTCTACCCTTCACATTTTATTAAGTGTAATGCCTTCTCACTATATCCCTAACCTCTCTTCGCGTTAGCCACCGAGCTAACGTGGCACCTTCCTCTGCCCTCCTTCCCGTTCACGTTCTCAGTCTCATTCTCGGTTCTCCTCGTTTCCGCGTGCATCGCTGCTCACGAGGACATTGACTATGGAATCCTTGGTGCGGCGTTCCGACTCCTGTTCCACCATGTGGATCCGCGTCTCCTCGTTAGCAGCAACGTTGTACGTGAATTTTGGATCTCTTTTTTTCCTCTCTCTTCTTTGATCGCAACGTAGACGCAACACTGCTCGTCACAATGTGTATACAAATACGAGCCGTTTCACTAGTGACAGGCGCTTTATTCTCTGTGCGGATCTTCGTTCGTTCTTGGTTCTTCTTCCTTTATCTCGTGGCGATGCACGCTTAATTACCTAGCCGAGTAAAATCGTTATAACGCCGAGGAATCGCCGCGGTACCTACGGTTGTATCTCAAGGCCTCCTTGCATTGAAACCGTGGCTCGCCGCCATTTCCGTCAGCCGGGGTAACGACGACCTCCGTCACGCGTTTCGTCACGGGCGCAACGTTACCCGAAGGACTCATCGAAAGAGAAGCGCTTTGAATGTCTCTTTTACGGGAAAACGAAGGGGTGCTGCTCTCTTTTTTTTTAATTCCCTAACGTTGCTGTATTTACGGTGGTTACAACTCGAAACGTGCAAATAATGTCATCACACGCGACACTGTCGTTCGCCTATCGGACGTATCGTTATGTCTTGTTACATTTTTAGATTACAGACAGCGTGTACATACAGTAGTTTTCATACATATATATATATATATGTATATATATATAGTATATATATACATCGGTTACTTCTATGGTACACTGTTTTACGATCCTCCAAGTAATTCGACAGTTCATTTAATTTGCCACGATAAGATATCACACGAGTCGTATACTCGGATCCGTACTTCGATGCGTGACCATCGTGAGCCGTTCGCACAAGGAATCGCACGTTGTCCTCTCGTTCTAGGTGTAAAAGACACCTGCGTTACGTTTCAGTCCATCGATTGTACCGAAACGTAATTGCCACTGAAATTGGCTCGCCAATTCCTAAAGGCTTGTTATTCATTTTTTAACGTACCACTTTTATGTATACCTAACGTTCTTTCGTTACGGCACGGTCTTCCTTCCTTCCCACCTATATAAGTAAGTCGCAGAGATCGCAGACACAAATACGTCATTGACAATTCCTCGAGTCCCTTGTCAATTCCCAATTGGCTGGTTGTATCGGCCGTGTGACTCAATCGACACCGGTGCGGCTCGCTGGTAGGCCGTTTTGTTTAGAAAGTTGCACGCTGGAAGGCCGTGGAAATGATTACGGGTTACACAACCCTTCCCTATTGCTTGTTGCGCGCGCGTTGAAGCAAGAGAGAGAGAGAGAGAGAGAGAGAGAGAGAGAGAGAGAGAGAGAGAGAGAAGCCCCAGTGTAAAGTCTCCCAACTAGAGGACCTGTAACGTCGTTTCCTTATTTTCTTTAATAAAAACCTATAACACGCGCTTTCGATTATTCAGGTATGCCTTCGTTGCAATATTGATTTTTTTACATTTTTTGTACCTTTTTCTTTTTTTTTTTCGCTACTGTTATCCCCTCTAGAAATTATTATATACTTGCTAAATTTTACGTATTTTTCCTAGCCTCTTTGTCACTCACTCGAAGAGAAGACCTTCTCTACGATCGTTCCTATGTCTATGCAATGTTTCGTAATCGCTATAAGAACTGACTGTACCACGGATCCTGCCACTTTTGTTGCGTCTATAATGCCGTTAGTCATGTACTGTAGCGTGTTGCCCTCCATGAGACTCGACTGCCTGGCGTAACATGAATTTGTATTATATACTCGGGAGTCGGCAGTGTCTCTCGGTATGAATTGTCATTGTCGAAATTTTCACTGGGACGGACAGTCGTTTCTCTGGACGCGATGGGGACGAGCGAAGGCGGCTTATGGACGAGCAGGAAACGGTAGCGCGTACACGCGCGTATCTCATTGTCGACGTTAATAAAGAGAGTTAGAGAAAAAGCAGAGAAAGAGAGGGGGGGGGGTGGTAGGGGAGGAATCGTCGCAATGGACGCATCGGCCGACCGAGGTGGCTTTCGGTTGCTTGATTGTGGGTCAAGGTTTCCGCGACAGCGGCCGTTTCTCTGAATCACTCGGCGAACACCAAATTAGGGCGTTTCGTTGCCGCGATCGTCCTTTGACGGACGTTAGAGAGATATTCGTAAGGTCGAGGGCTACGCGTTTTAAATCCGTACAGCTGTTTGCGGATTATCCCGATGTAGAAACGCGCGTTGGCCAAGGACGCGTTCTGGGCGCTTAGAATTTGCTTGGTCATTAGGATTTGAAGTGGGGGGGGGGGGGGAGGGGGAGGACAAGACAAGTAGTTGGTTTTGTCAAATTGAGAATCCATTAGAACCACTTGTGCTCGCTTCTGCCGATACCTATAGTAATAGAAAAGTGAATTGCTAGAGAGAGAAAATATTTTCTGATGGTTAAGATAGCATTATGAGATTTCGTAAATCCACGAAATTCTCTATGTGCAAACGTTAATTCGAATAATAACAATAAATGATGGATGTTTAATTCATTGGCAGTATTTATAATGGCGATGACGACGATCGGTACCGAAAGCCGGGATCAGCTCTGCAAACAACCTACGATTACTTTCGTTTATGGCTTCTCTCGCGGAATCATGTTAATGTTACGCGCAATGGTCTCACGGCCGAATATTAATTTAAAATCCTTGGTATAAACAAAGAACAGCTGACGATTCGTGGACATTATTATTTTTACTTTTGAGCCCGAACGGAACGCGGGGACATTCGAGAGCGTCCTCTGCGCCGTCGACGTTGTATTACGCTGGATCGGTGCCGACGCAGGCGCGACGTCGACGTCGACGCCGACGCTCCTGATGACGGCACCACCTCTCCGGGGACGCCACGGCATCCATGCTAAATAACCCGGCGGCGGATCGTGATTGATTTCTTCTCTGATAAAACTTGACACCTACTCTGGCACGACCAATCCCGATTGTTCGCGGGTTCGTCATTGCTTTCGATATTCCTAAGTACTGCCATGGTAACCTAATCGATATAGCTACCCAAATACCCGCTAGGTCATACGCGTTTCAAAGGTACTCTACGGCAGAACCTCACGAGGAATCTCGAGGCCCGAATAACAATTAATTTGAGGCGTCACATCGGTACCAGGGAAACTCATACGAAGTTCATGGTAAAGTCAGTACGATTTTGGAAAATTAAAATTTGCCTAATCGCATGCCCGTTATCTTCGCGTTAATTGACCGTTGTGTTCTGGCTGTAGTAATTAACCGGGCAGAGGGGGAAGAGTACTAGAGGGTGCCGCGAAAAGACGTTGGGTTATCTTTGAATTTTAATTGGCAACTAATTAGAAGGATTGGCGCACCGAGTGGTGAATTGATTTTTTGTTCTTTTTTTTCTCTCATACTTTTATTCTTCTTACGTAACGATACACTTGCAATACCACCGGGTAATATATTATGCGCGATTATGCTAATCTCGCAACTGGGATTTAATGGACGATACGTTATTCTTTTATTTCTTGGTTTCGCCGCGTCACGGAACACACATACGAAGACCGTTCCAGAGCGTTCAGGCCGGGCCTTCCCGTACGTCTTTTATGCGCGAAAGTACCCAGAGTCGCCTTCCTCAACACCGGTGGAAGAGATCGATAAGTCTGTCTGCCGCTCTTGCCGCTCATTCTCTCCTCGGCTTTATCGCGCTTTACTCCTCTCCTACGTTAAACTTTATCTGTTTTCGACATGGGATTTTCAACCCTCGTCTCTTACACATCGAGGGCTCGGGCATTTTTATTCGACGCAGCCTCTACGGGGTTATCCACGATTACCTTTAAAGGATTCGATGGACGATAAGCTCGTTATGTTGGAGGGGGGGGGGGGGGGGACTCTTGCGAAGTATCAGGACACAGAGCATTCAGCAGTCGATTGATCCGTGATTCTAGTCGACAGTGGTGCAACGTATATCCAGAACACAGAAGCGCCTCTGTCGATGTAATACGTCCCATTACTTTGATAGCTGCGATAGCCCAGAACTAGGTAGCTTTAGCAGTCTCAGGTAGCCAGGAAAGGCGCAGGGTAGGTGAAGCAGGTAGAAATGTGCAGGCAGGCGTGGTACATGGGGCGACCTTGACCTCTGTCCTCAACTGACGCTTGTCCTTCGTAGACTGGTCGATATCTGGCAGCTCCCCCTTAAACCCCTTGCCGGGTTCTCGTCGTCGACGGTTCACGTTCCCCACCACCCACCATCGTGCAAAACTCTACGCCGTAGCCCCCGTCGACGGTATTTGCGCGCGTGTGTATCGATTTCGCGAGAGCTCAGAGCAGCCCGCCGACGGTCTGCCTGCTGCCTCTGCTCGCCTTTACGACGACGCGAGCGCGCTCCGATCCAGCCTGCTGACTTTACACGCTGGTTTCATTCTCGGCCAGGTTGCCGCCTTAACCGGCATCAAACTGGAGAGAGAGAGAGAGAGAGAGAGAGAGAGAGAGAGAGAGAGAGAGAGAGAGGGAGACCCTCCCCCTCGTCTCTCTCTTCGTCTCCTTCACTCGTGTGTATTTCGCTTTAACGTCGATTTACTGGATTGGCTCACAATCGGTCGAATATCCTCGTTCTTCATTGTTATTGGCAGTTTGTCGTTTATTTGTATGCCTAACCCCCGACCTGAGCCAATCTAACCTAACCTTATCTTCCTTTCAGACATTACGCCTACCGCCGCTCTCGCACTCTCACTTTTGCCTCTTTTCTGCGCTCGCTCGGACCTAACCTAAACGCTCATACACGCCCGACCCAGCTACATTTTGGGGCAGGTCAGGCTGACTGGACGAGAGTCTCCCGAGTACACGCGGCCTTACACCAAATGTTGACTTTAGTGTCTGCCTTAATTTCGGACTTCATGTCGTAGTCCCCTTCTGTCATTTACGCGCTCCGGATAGTTTCTCTGATCGATTATTTGTTTACGACGAGTGTCTGGTGTCTGGCGAATAAACTTTTATTACTTCTCTTCTTTTTCGTTTCCTCCCTCTCCCCTCTTCTCTATCTTGTTTCATCTTGGAAAATTCTCAATATCCTCGTAATCGTTTCGTGGGACACGTATTTCGCTCGGCTCGGTAATCCCTGTTGACTTTATCCTCTTTCGAACTCTACGTAATTATAATATCTTTTTCGTATATCTTCGTGAAGCGGCATACTTTCCCTCGTTCTCTTTTTCGGAACGCGCCTAATCACCATTATCGGCACTCTGGTCACGACGTCCACGTGTGACGCCAGACGTCACGGCATGGCGAGTCGGTTAACGGTTGTTTCCGGTCATTTTACATGGCCACCGCCATGCGGCCACGGGATATCGACGCGGAGTCCTGGCGACGGTATCGCGAAGTTCCTAAAGCAGGATTGAAGACGGAAGAGACGATAATTCTCTTTTTTTTCTTTTTCTTTATTTTTCCTCGCAAGATCGAACCCGGCGACGATGTCGAGGGAAATGTCGTAGGGACGCGGGGCCGAAATGCGGGAGAAAAACCGGTTCGACCGGGGCGCGTCGCCTGCCATTTCTTAAAGAAAGTCACGCCGCGCGTATAAAACGTCACCTATCCTACTGGATATGGACGTGAAAACGAGCTGCCACATCATCGACCGTCTCCTTCTGGTAATTAACCTCGCCGTCATACGTCCTATGCTTACACGTCGTCGTACACGAACGTGACGGTACCTTGGTCGTCGTCATATAATCGTCATCATAATTATTATCCTCGCCATCGCGATATGACGATCGTCATCATCGGCATCGTTCTCTGTCAAGTGGGAGACGAAGGCGCCCGGCGCACGCGTACTCGGCTCAAGGCGATTGCGTTCGTTGCACTTTCTTTATATTATCGCAAGATGCAAACTGAGTGCCATGTCTCTTCTTATGCGCTGTATGTATGTAGATGTATATATACGTATTTATATATACAGAATAGGATTGAGTTAACTTGGCCAAATATTGCGTGCCCTTACGCGTATCTTCGCGTGACTTCGAGAAAAAGCGATATACGATTGGCGTTTGAGCGAAGTGTATAATTATAATAAGTTAAAAACAAAATGGAGAGTCCGGGGTAAAAGGGACTACGCGGAGAAATGGAAAACGGTACGTAAAGGCCAGGACAGTTCGCGAGGGCATGCGCTCCTTTGCCTGACGTTAAGCGTCGGTAACGATCGCGGAGAGATTTTTTTTTGCTTTTCACGCGTGACATAACATCCCCCCCTCCCCTTCCCCCTCATCGGGTCGCCACGTCTTTCAGGGCTAATCGGGAATGAAATGAAATGGCGGGCGTGTACGTTGAAAATTGGCATACGCGTATCTGTCGCGTACATAATGTCCGCTCGCGAGCGTGCTTTCAGCTTGCCATCTTGCGTGCGACAGTACCGAAAATAGATCACTTTGGAATTTCGTGTAACGAACATCTGTCTCATCTATTCTTTATGTTCCTTTGGTTTTGCGGATCCTTTTTTTTTTTTGGGTACCAGGGGTTGGCCGAAGTGCTAGGACGGGTTCTGTTTCCTTTTATTAACTTTGACGCTGAAATTGTGTTTTTTCGAAGTATTGCCCAAATTTGGGAGAGTGGAAAACCGGGAATATTGTATGTACAAGTGAGTTGCGGATTGAAAATAATTTCGTTGCGTTTGACATTGGCCTTGGGTGGGTTTTTTTGTCGGCGACACGACATTGACGGGTGTCTTGGATTTCTTCGTCTATTGACATTTAACGATCCTCGGACGGGCATATACGGTGTACGCGTAATGGCGTGAGGAGGAATCAACGGCGAACAGCTGACGACTTTGGAAATAAATATTGGTACGGTATTTATAGATTGGCCGATTGATACGTAAGTCACACTGAAAATTCAAGTGGGTTATATTTCCCTATTCTATACCTACGGTAAGCACTTTCGGCGCGCTTACAAGCGTGTTTTTTTTTACGTTGGAATAAGTGGGAATGACAATGCACCTGAAAACGTGTAAGATGTGACTACCCACAGAGAGGATAGGAAGTACGAGATTTGGATTTGCAGTGCAGATACGAATTAGAAATAGGCATTGGGAATTAGCGAATTTGGGCATAACCCCACAGCTGGATATTGGCACACGGAGTCGACTGTATGCGATTGGGGGTCTTGTTGACTTTGTCAAAATGAATCGTAATTAAATATTTTTTTTATGTTTAATATTAAACGAAATTCGCTGTCGTTGCGCCTTTCGATATCAGGCTTGATGCACGTGTTCGCTGTGTAAAGTTACAGACGCGTATACATTTTTCGAACAACGCAAATCCGACAAACTTCGCTATGTACATTTCGAAGCAAAAAGTTATTACCCACGTACCTACCGTTTCTTACGCTTGATTAATTTTTAAGGTACTTCAGTCCGTTCAATCACAACGATCATTCGTATCAGCGTATGCCAAGTATACATTCGGTTCCAGTTAAAAGAGGCATCCATATTCACGAGGAAAAAGGTGAATTTCGCACCAGCAACACCGCGTGTCCTTGTCCTCCGCGCGCGAGCGCGCATAAGTCTGTCTCTCTTGCACTCGTGACAGGTATAGTAAAAGTCCAGTAACTTTCGTTAGATCTGATAATTCGACGAAACATTTCTCTTTTTGCTACGTTTACAAACAGTCAAAAAGATCCGGTGACAGCTGTCAAACGCGATAGGTGTGTATCTCTCAGCTGATTTCGGTGCTCCCCCATACACGGCCGGGCGGAAATCTCGGAAATCCTTCCTTAATAGACGGTTACGTAATTTCGGACAAAAGACGAGTCACGGTCTGCTTTCTCGAGGGTCTTGGGCGATAGCCACAATAATACACAATACATCCCTATTTGTAGGATAACCAAGTGGATGCCCTCTCCATCTGATTGCCCAGGTAGATTATATCCTTATCTCACGAATAAATGTCTCTATTCAATTTCCTTCTATCCAATGCGTCTTGTATATACATATATATAAGCCCTGTAACCCACACGGAGGTGTATCTGATATAATCGACGTAACGGAAAAAGTGGACAAGAAGTGGCGCACCGAGTAGCCATCGAGTAACGCACGTTTCTCCTGTGTAAAGTAGTGGAACCGAAAGTAGCAAACGCAAGAGTAAGAGAGAGAGAGAGAGAGAGAGAGAGAGAAGCGCCTAGTACATCGGGTATAGTACAGAGAGCGAATATATACAAGACGTGCGTACAGGAATCCATGAATGAATGCTATCGCTCACACGAAGTACATAAGTGTATATACACACATATATATATATTTTATATAGAGTTATAGGAGCCACTTGCCAGTGTTTCACTCTGCTGTCGTTTCTTCGCCAGCTATAGAAGACGATTCCACCCAGCGGATAACTAATGTCTCGCGACTCCCCCTCCCTTTCCCTCTTCCCACTTTCTCTCTCTCTCTCTCTCTCTCTCGTTCTCTCTCTCTTTTCTCTCTTAGCCAATCCTCTGGAGCACCTACGCAAACATACGAACACTTGAACTACCCGCGAATACACAGTACTTGGCCAATCGTGCTTGTTACCGTAAAGCGACACGCATGGCGATATTCCGTCTACGCCGTGATATCACTCTTACTGATTAGCAATATATTACTTGGCGATATTTTTGTCTTGGCGCTTCGAAAAATCTCATCGGGCACGAGGACGGGCAAGACGCGATACACGGAGTATGGAGGACGCGTCGCGACGCTCTCATCGAACTCGGAGTAGTCGCCTAGGTCCGACGGAATTTCACCACGAAGTCTTCCCACCTGTTGATGGACGTATGAAAATTAACCAATTTACGCCGTACCAGATTGGGTACGCTGTACGCTTACTCGTGACGCATTTCGGCGAACGTTGGGGCTGCTGAAAATTGTGAATTTTGGAAGTAAAAAAAGAAAAAAAAAGAAAAATTGTACCGAGCTCGTGTTAACATTGGGAATATTGCGGGCTGTTGCTATGTCGTTATTTTCTGAGATAAATCGACGGGGAGGATGGCGGGGGTGTCGTGACGCAAAAACGTGAGTTACGTCATCATGGTAACAGGACGGGGACGTCGGACGACGTCGGCGTCGGCGTTAGCCTAGCAACGATCGTTCTCCTCCTCCCTTTTCGGTCGTCTGCTCACTCTTTCCGAGCTCCCCTTTGGTACTTCATGCCACATCCACCCCATATCAGGGATTTATTCTCTTTTCATCCCTTATTTTACCTTCTTTCTCTTGCCAAATAGAGAGGGGCGTGTCGCAACCTCATTCGCATATCGTTCGTCATCGTCCTTTGTGATCTTGACGAGATCGATCTCGTGAGACAAACGTAAAATGGTGAAAATACGGGAAAGGGTTGGCGAGGGAGGGGGTACGGTAGAGACCAAAAATAATTTTTTTTTTTCACACACACAAAATCTATTCACGTGGTGATTCAAGCGCGGAATCATCAGTTCTCTTGGGCATTGCGTAATAACGTGATATTTGTCGCTTTACTTATCGATCTGGCCGTGAACGTTTGTCTTAAGAATTATTAAGGCCAGTCGTCCGCGATTATCCGATATATTCATGGGAGAAAGTGTTGAAAATCTTTCGAAATATTTTAACGGGAGATAACGGGTGTCAGCCGGGTACAATATCGTTTTGTATATTCGAACGGCGATCTTCTAATAAAAGTGTACTGTTCGGTGGCCACAAATTTTTTTACTTTTTTTTTTCTTTAATGTCGTTCAAGCGTGTCGAGGATCATTGATTCACCGTGAAACACCTTGCTTGCAGTATTTTATGTATGCTACGTTGGCAATGTAATTGGTAATGGCTAAAATGTGACTGTATACTATTTGGGGCGGGGGGGGGGCGGCGAATTTGTGACGGGTGTTGAGGTTGGGGGGGGGGGGTAATGTATGCAACTTTGAGTACGCAACGTGGAAATTTTGCTGTGACTTCTAAGTCACGCCGAACATACCGTTTCGGGTCTTTAATATATATATATATATATATGTATTTCATGACGGTGTCTCAGTATCCTCAGACTCTGAATTTGGTCAGCGTGTCACGTTCACTGCCGTAGCATCGGCTGCTTTCACTTTGGCCCGGCTGCATTCGCTTTTACATTCACGTTAGAACCACCTTAGTTAGGCATATTACGTACGCAGAACTGTCATTGGGAATATGTTTTATCGATTGCGTTTGACGGATTGACATTTTTCGGGAGCTTTTACGCGGATTAATCAACACGGCAATGACGTAGGCTGCGAGGAAAACGGAAAGTTCATACGTACCGTTTTGCGAATGTCCTTCCACGTGATCCCTACGAGATCGCAGCCCTGGTAAAGCTGTGTTACCCACTGTATCGTTCGAAATTTAGATAATTATTATAATTTGTAGCGATGACTTTGCAAGTTATTCAGGCGTTTTTCACGTACCGTGCGAACAAGAGAAATAAAGCGTTAGAGTTAACAGTCACCGAGGATCCAGTCGATTATGATTTCTTCGTTCCGAAACGTCGGTGCGATGTTCATTGAATTGGTACGTAACGGGACGGTCCGTTCACGTATGTCGTTCTCACTGTAAATTCTAGTGCGCTATATTCTTCTATCCTTTCTATGGCAGTCACTTTTTACACAGTTACGAACCTACGCGAATCTGGCTTGAGAAAAACAGCGCTAAACGCGTGGTTCCGAAAGACCGAAGCATTGTTAAGGTTTTACGAGGTACGTCAACCTACTCGTGGCGAAGAAAACGGGCGAATGATCTTATGGAATTCGCTGATGTAAAGCCTGCTTACCATGTATAAGGAGGGAGGATAATTTAGGCAGAGTCAAGGAATTGTATTTGGCTGAAGAATTGGATGTTAACAGTGTTCAACATCCCGTCGCGACAGTCTTATAATTGAGATATAAACTATAGTATTCCCCGGTATATATAAAAGAAAGAGACGGAGACAAGTCTCTTATATCACGTTTTGGAGTCCTGAGCCAATTTTTTTTTATATAAAGAATTTTTGAATTTCAATGCTGTTGCCAGTGGAAGTATTAACCGATACCAAAACTTTATGGTTTCAAGAATTTCATATTTTTGTACCAAGCAGTTGGAAAATTCTATTAAGTTTTTCAAATCGTCTATGAAAAACATGATGCCAATGCTCTGTGCTATTAGATGGGCGAATAGCTGCGTTTTGCTAGTGTACCTAAAGAAATAGTTACTGATTGTTCTCGTGGCTTATTGAATGCTTTTGCGCTTGTTTTCAATAACACGCATTTAAAATCGTACGTGGATACTTCTTTGGGGTATTTGTATTGTCATAATACTGAAAATACGCCAAAGTGCATTGTTCGCATCGATATTGCACGTTTTAGTAAAAATAGTTTCTCGATGGAAATATTCTCAAGGTACTTCAGCGCGCAAGAGGTAAATACTCTTTTTTCTTGCAGATATTTTTCTATACTTACCGAACGCACGAATTTGACAACTTTTCGTAGCACTTGTTTGTACGGGCCGACCAAATTCATATTCGTGCTAAATTTTCGTCACTAATCTTCCAAAAATGTGTAAACACTTTTCGCTCAGTAATGTCGATTGATAATATTCACCCTGCCCACGTCCGCACGCAGTGAAAGAGGAGGAGCATTTTCGGGAGATCAAAGGGTTGATATTTAAAGGTGCTAAAGGTATAACGGTGGGACAAATTTTTAATTAGACACGAGCTCTTTACAGTGAATCACGAAACTTTTACGCGCAGACGATAATCCACTGCTGCAGGAGGAGAAAAGTGTGAGTTAAATCAGTTGCATCCATTTTGGACAAGGTACATACAAGTACCAAAGTATTTTCGTAGCGATCCTATAAACATTGGTCTCACGGAAAATGAATAAATTGTACCTGAAACTGATAATAGCATTGAAAACACACATAATTATTTCTTGCGTGAAGTGAAATCGTGGAGAGAAGAGAACAATCCCTCGAAAAAAAAAAGTGGCAAGTATTTGTATTCGCCATGTGCCGATATGGAAAATATACGCAGTAGAGCAAAATTCAATAAAAGTTTACCGTTGCCAAAAAATAAGAACCTTCTGGCATCAGTGAAACTTGAAAAAAAAATTTGTTTCTTTGTATAATACGTGTCCCTTTGATGCTATTGCGCCAAGCACTGTTGATGGGATATCGCGAGGGGGAAAAATATCACGAGTACGTGAATAACAGAACCAATGAGGTGTATCAATTTATTAAGTTATTCTCCTCGCTGTAGGCCCTTCGCAAAAGGTATACCTTTTATATATGATATATACATACACCCATCATAGAGCTGCGATAGTGAGTACAAAGTGTGGTGCCTGAAAGAAATAACGATAAAAACATCAGTAGAATGGCATCGAATTATTTAATGAAAAAATGAACCATCTGTTAAAATTAGATACGAGTTTTTGAATTTTCATATTCAAAAGACGCAAAGTGACTTCGCGCTTGAACCGAACTTCGACCATTTTACGAGGAAGCTTTTGAAATCGCTGTAAATGAATACTGCCAAAGAAGAAGAAAAAAAAAGCAAGTGAAATTGACGTGAAAGTGATAACGCAATATACGAAGTTGGCACTGGTCAGCATCTTCTATAGACACTGAATGCCTTGCATGTGTCATTATGGCGCAGCGTATGGGTTACGAGAACCGGACAGGAAGATTCACTTTGAGTCAAGTATCTTATTGAAATCCGCACATTTTTGTAGCGCGTGTGTGTGCGGCTGGTACAGGTAGGCTGGACGGCGGCGGCGGCGGCGCTTTTGGCGTGCGAGAGGATTGGGCGCGTCGTCAACTCAGTTTGGCACAAGTGACATACGTGTATATGCAAATGCGTGTATAAAATGAAAGCGTTCAACTGGTAACGGACTCGTTTTTATTGAAAATTGCCCTTCTCGTCTTGAAGAAGTATCTTTTAAATTTTTGAAAGTGCACTTAAGTTGGATTCGGCTATGGGATATGAAGTAAATTCGAACGCGGAACAAGTAGGGCAGCTATATAAGGGTCGCTCTTTCGAAGAGCTACTAATCGATGGGAAGTACACGTTGGCGTCTATCGAGATACAAAGCCGATGAATGCAAGATCTGGAGTAATTCTTCGACAGAGACAAAATTCATTTCCTTACTTATTTCAAGGAGTAAGTACAGCGTAAGAGGAGGGTCACTGAAATCAATGCTGAGAAAAAAATTATGTTCGTATACGTTATGTATGCACTGTTTTACTTTTTTTTTTTTTTTTGAAGCCAGGTATATTACAAATTTATTTCTTTGGTGTTACCTGGTGAAATTCAAATTACTCTAACAAAATATTATATTACAGCTTTTCAATAAAGTGCTAATTCACGATACAAATGGTCATTACGGTCATTTTAGTGATAATTGAGAAATAATAAAAATTGCAAAAAGCGGTAAAAGTAAGAAAAGTTTTTTTTTTATCAAGAGACTCGCACCAAGTACGTATAGCGTACCGCGACAAACTTTTGCAAACGAGAGAGAATCAGCACCCTTTCGCAGAATTAAGCTAGCTCTTGCCGTCTTAGTGAATTATGAAAATCGTGTATTTTCGCAAAACTTGGGGTACCGTTTTGGGTAAATTTGCCCCGAAATTGATATCGAATGGCATTTAAAAAATTATTATTTTTTTAAGTAGGATGCCAGGTTTACATAGGTTACTTACAAGTATGTTATCTTCACGTTGGAATATGTGGGTAAAACAGCACGGTGGTGTGCAAAAGTAGCTATAATAGAAAGGATAGGGAATAACGCATTTGAATTAGCAGTTGATCTTTCATCATCCTTCGCGTTCCCTGCGACTTCACGTTTCGCGCAATCGCTCGCTCGTCCCCGTACATATGCGAAGGCACGAATAACGTTGAAAAAATTTAATAAAACCGCAGTCGAGACTTCTCGCCTCCAGACACGGAGTATTCCGCTAGTGACGTTTCAACAGGAAGACCCGCCAAGACGCATTTAAGGTTGGTATGGCTTCCTCGAGGGTCTGCGCTTCCTGGCCGGCGGCCGATTTCTACGAAATTCACATCGGACACACCCGGTCCATTACGTCCAAGTGGCGTTCGGTTGCGCGCGCCTACGTGTGCTCCCCGTGTCTGTCTGAGTTTGCTGCGTTTCTGGCTCGTGACGATGACACCATGGAAGAGACGATAGAGACGGACTCTGGAGAAAGGTGATGGGTTAGGCGAATGGGATGGGGCGGGAGGGACACACATGCCCATCCCATCGTGAAAGTGTCCAATCGTAGTGGTAACCTACTGATACCAATGTTGGTTTCTTGGGAGGGTGAGAGAGATAGATAGAGGAGGGGTTAGGGAAAAGAGGGGTATATGCGAATCCTTTCTCTCACTTTTAGACTCACTTTAGACTCTATCTTGCGTCTCTTACCTGACCAGAATACACCTTGCGTCCGGCAGATGATCCCTGGTCGATGGGTTGGTCTGGCTTTGTATTTTTTTTTTTTTAACTTTCTTGGAAAACTGGTCGACTGGAACCCGACTCCACGGGCTTCGCTACAGTCAAAGTCCACGTGTGCCTGGTTCGATTTTTATTGGATGCTGCGACACGGTACATGGACCATACGCGAAATCATTGACGTTTTTAGTACACGGTGTTTTTTACGTTTGGTAATTATTACGGGACGTAAAATCGTTTTTGGGATGTATTATCGTTTTACGGACATATCGTATCGCCAAGGCGACGGCAAATGATTTTAAGTCTAACCAGTTTCGGTCGCTATCTTTTTTCGTATCTACTCATTGCCAGACATCTGACAGTACTTGTACATCTGTTTATTCAGTTCGATTAGAATCCCAAGAGATTCGTATCTTTGACAATAGCATATACAGATAATGTCCTTTTATGAGATATACTAAAAAAAAAAATCCTTTTTTCACTATAGCTCGCGTAGGCGTGTACGATCGTCTTTATCCCAGGCTACCATGCCGGGAAAGTAAAAGTAAAGTCGACGAGGCGGTGTGCCGCGTGCCAGGAACGTCTACGTGGCTACTTTTGTGGCCCAGGCCGAGATAGTCAGGTCCGCGGACCCCGCTGTGGGTAAGACGGATGAGACCAGCGCCGAGGTACACAGCGGTACGGTCGCTGTGGCCTAGGCGCTCGAGGAGATGAAGAAAGGTGGCGAACGAGACGAACGATGGAGGAAGAGGAAGAGAGACGAGACGTAGGAGGTACGAGGAGGAGGAGGAGGGAGAAGGAGGCGAGTCGCGTTGGCTACGGCGATGCCGTGAGGCGCGCGCGCATGTCCGCGTTGCCGCGTCGCGATCGCCCTGGCCCACTGACCCATATTACACGTGGTACTGGTCCCATATAGGAGTGTCGGTTCCAATAGCAATAGTCGATTTCGGCTCGGGAGACGTCATCCTCGCGGTATCCTCCACCTCAGGAATACAAGCACGGGTGGTGCACTGCTACGACTCATGTTATCTCGCGCACGTGCGCAAGAGAGAGACGTTGTTGCTTTTGTTGCTGACTGTCCCACCTCCCTCCTTTCGCCGTTTGTTTCTACATATCCGCTCTCGAAGGTACTTCTATTGCTACACCTCGCATGGGGAATACGCGCTCGTACGATCGGGACTCTTTCGTCGCTGAGACTGTACCTCGTTGCTGTTGTTGCTGCCGCTGATAAAAGTGCTGCGATTTTTCAGCAACGAACTGAATATCTGGACGTGATCCTCGGGGGCTTTTAATTCCTTTTTGTTGTCCACTCACCTTACTACGTTCCTTTACCGCAAGGCTCCTTGCGCACGAGCATCATCAGCATTGCCAACCTCCACGGCTTTGTTCGTTGCTAAACGAAACTACGATTCGTTCTCGATATATCACGGCTACAAGTACTTCGAAGCCGAGCGACCAGGCGTCGCTACGGCACTTCCTTCTGCCATCTCATGCTGCGCGTCTCTCACGGCGAAGTGCCACCTTGCTTGCCTCCTGATATAGGTAGACCAATCCGCCGACCTCTCGGGGATACGCTCCCTGGTTAATCGACGCGACATCCTCTGGCTTCTACGCGTTACGCCTGTATCTCGGGCACGCGCGATTATTATTTTTACCTCCCTATTCGTTTTAGAGACTATTATTTTATTCGGCACCTCACGTCGGGTCTCTGTGCCAATAAATATTTGGAATTTTTTCGAATTAGTTTTCATTGCCTTTTTTTCTTTTTGAAATCCTTTCCCATGTGGCTGGCATCCACTCGTGCACGAGTGTCTCGCTTTTGAGCTCTGTGTCGGTATGTATGGTATATATGTTTTTCACGTGTACCTGAAATTACGTGCAATTCCGAGGCGAGCAGTCTCACGATCACGTGACGTGACGCAAAGGGGCTAGAAATGACGGGGAAGGTAGGTACGATATGATCTTGTCGAGATTTTGTGTGTGCGGTAAAAAGGGGCAGGAGAGAGGGAGAGCACGTGCGAGTTCCACGTGCGGGGTTAACAGCAACCGACGTCATGACGACCTAGCTAGTACATTATATACTCGCTCCACGGTACTTTCATTCTTTCTCGTGACATTTTTATTCCACTTTGCAATGACTCTTTTCTTCTAATTTTACGTATATCGCTTACTAATTCTATATCTAATTATACGTATATCGAAATACAATGCCCTTGGGTTTTATTATTTTTTTCCTGCTGTGGCTCCTATTTTTTTTTCTTGTCTTTAATAAATTTCTTTTGGAACTTTGTCACTCGTGACAGTCAACGATAATCGAAAACCTTACCGGCAAACGGCGAGACTAAATTACACGTTTTTGTCATTGAAATAGAAAAAATTTTTTTTAAACCAACTGTTAATCTCTTTCTTCAGATTCTCCTTACGCTCGACGTACTCTCACGTGTACAATATAAGCATCCATTAAAACACATAAGCCGTAAAAGTGCACGGTCACGTTTAACTACTATGGAAATTCCATTTCGACTTTACGGGCGCGTCCTTTGGTACCGTCATACGTGTAGCGCCATATTATGCGGGACGAAAATCGCACGATTCATGGCTTCTCGTTTCAAGCTGTTATCGTGAAAGTTATGGGCACCGTGTATACCTAACGGCGATTCGGGATCGAAATCCCATGAGATTTCATGGGCATCGTAGCTGTACGATGTACACGGAGAAATCAAAGAAACGGGACTTTTATCTTGTTCGAACGAACTTCGGAAGATCCTTGAAACATATTAAATTGCATTACTTAATACGAATTGACTTTATTCAATCTATCATCCCATTCGTCCTTCTTCTCCGAACTGGTCCTACTCGGCTTTGTCGTTCCGGAGACACTTTTGCTCCTCACAGAGCTAAACCTCTTGGCGTTCGATCGGTGCTGGTTGCTCAAACGGAACGTATCTTTTCTTTTTTCTTCTCTCTCTCTCTCTCTCTCTCTCTCTCTCTTTTTCTTTAATACTCGCTGGTAAGAGACAACGCTCTAGCCAGCTGCAAAACGGTAGCGTTAAACCCGGTAACAGCGGTTACTGGCAAGATCGATCTCATTGGCCAATCGGAAATATGACGACTTGGTTACCGTTCCTTGCGAGCGTAACAGCTTTTCACGAAAGCTGAAGGAGATTTCACGAAAGCGGAAATCTCTGCGCTTCGTTCATGCGATGTTGATTGATCGTTCGATTTGTTTATCGCGAGTTTTTCGTAACGGCGGATTGCTGCCCTTTATCGATCATTGGTTTATATATGTATGTGTATATATATATATTTCTCTTAAGACGTTGGATAAACTTTTTCAATGTTCCAAGGATTCTGCATCAGCCTGTTCGATGGTCTTACGTACTTTTTACTTCAGGCAGATTCGCTTGTGATTTTACATAATTCTTTGTCTCTTGTTGCAGGCCTGGCCCGTGTGAATTGCAGGACCCGTTGTGGGTCAAAATGAGTGCTGTCACTGGTAGCATCACTAAGAAAAGAAAGAAATCAGATGCCAAGCCCCAATCGCAAATGTGAGTATTCAAAATGTATCTTTGCCAAAAATGTATAGGTTAGGTTAGGTCATAGAACGAAAGAGAGAGAGAGAGATTCATGATAATGTCTCCTACGAAATCCATTAAGTTACCGATAATTGAAATATTTTATTATCCTTCTGTTACTCTGTATTCTTTTTTTTGTTTAATTTGGATTGCAGTAACAAGTGCCTTAACGAGAAACGACGGCGGACCCAGGAGAACTTGTATATCGATGAGCTTGCCGAGCTGATTTCCGCCACGGACATGAGCTCTGGCAAGACCGACAAATGTCAAATCCTCCAGAGAACCGTCGATCAGGTAAGGTGAAAAAATGAAAGAAAAAAAAATAATAAATCAGATACATACTTAAACTATCGTCTAACCACCTTGCTCACTACTTACCTCCACCTTTGGTCCAACAGTACAGAATCACCCATAACCTCTTCTTCTCCTGTGTACCTTCACTCCAGCGCCTCAAGTTTCAAATTGCGAAGACTCGGACAGTGTCGGATTACAACCCTTAAAACTCACTCATGTACTGGCAGGACTTTGGGCTTTGGTTCTCCGCGAAGCTTTGGAGATCCCGGCCATCGATACGACTAAATTATAATGAGGAGCTGCCACACGCGGACGCTGGTACTCTTGGATGGCTTCCTGCGGACATATTTTATATTCGCTGAGCTCTCGCTACGCAGCGAATTATACGCGATGGATTAACCTGACGTTAAATGCCACGTAGACTTGACCACGTGCTCATAATGTGAAGTTTTTGACAGGGGTTGAAGTCTCCTCTTGCGCAATGGAATTCACAGCTTCCTTATCCGTCTGACAATTGGGAGTCACTAGGCTCCAGTTGTTAAGTCAGTTAGTCAGTCGTAGAGTCGTCTTCGTGTAAAACGGAGTGGCTTATTGCCACAAGGAAAAAAGAGAATCCGTTGATAAACTTCTTCATGATGATCAGTCTTAATCTAGAATTATCTCAGTCGCAAGTGCCACGCGTATACGTAACGAGATCCAATTGTTAAATCAGGAACCGGAAGTTGGTCTGAGAGCCATCCGAGAGTCATGAGTTATTCAGTGGTAAGACGGAAAATCGTGTAAGGAAAATTAACCAATTTTGGGGACTATCAGACTACTGTACTCTCGCCAGACGATGATCATCGCTTCGCACGGGAGCGACGAAACAAGCGCGAGACTTGCTGTGGCTCCTTCTCCGAGAATTTATGGCAAATCGCGTCGCTTATTCCGCTGGGGACTAGTGGCAACGTCGCGCAGACCGTTTGTCGGACTCTCGGAGTCACCGACTTTTCGAGGCCACGAGCGTTAACGCAGAAGACTCCTCGCGAGAATGGCGCGATCTATTTGCCCGCTTAAAAGCTTGCGACTCGTAAGAGTCTCCCGATATCTCAGTCGGTAATATAGAACTTTTGAGCGATGCATTCGTTCTGCATCTACGTTCTTGCTACGGAAGCCTATTCCTTCTTGCTTTACTTTCTCGTATTCGCTTCCTTATCCTGACATTTGTCCCCATTTTGGTCCTATGACAGCTGCTTTTATGTATTTCAGTTATAATAAAAATCGCCACGCGGCAGTAGCAGTGCCAACGTGGCGACTTTTTAAAACGCTCCTAACGACTTATAGAAGCGTCAGCTATTACCGGAGATCTGTTGTTGGACTTTACTATATATACGTATCGATAAGACAAAACTTTACTTATTTCGCGCTGAACTCATTGTTGTCTCTCCGATGAGATTGTTATTTGGACTTTATACGATTCTTTAAAAAAAAAAATTTTATTTTACATATCTCGAGAACGACTCCTCCTGGATCTACGTGATTTTACTTTTATTTCTTGGCTTTCATCCATTAAAATCTTCAGGTGACGTAAACATTACTACTGGTAACGGATTGCGTGATCGTAATGACGTCTCGTGTCAGCCAAGAAACAGTCCGTAATGAACATCTTTTTTAACTTGCAGATTCGGCACATCAGGCAACAAGAAGGTTCCAGTAGTCATGCTGTGCAACAGGGAGAAGTTAGCTCGTCGAATCCCAACATACTGTCCAACGATCAAGTCGGTCCAATTCTGCTCGAGGTAGACTGTCTAAATACACACGCAAATATTCAAAAGCAGAAAAAGGGGATACGATTTTAAATATTATAATCATTTTTAATTCGGGATTTTATCATATCCTATAAATTTATTAGTGGTTAGCTATTCTTAAATGGGGATTTATTTAATGGTGGTTAATACTTTACTCCTAGCATCGAAGATAAGGTCTTCTATGTTCACTTGTCCGCACGAGATCCTACTCAGCGTTGGTATTTTGTCGATTTGCAGGAATTTTCAAAATTCGATGTGGATTGACACGCGCGAGATTTCACAAGACTCATTGACTATCGTACAGGACACACTTAGAAAAAGGGATACTTGTCGACCTAGAGAAAAGCTTCCGGGATACTTAGAGAACGAACGTCCACGTGTGTCTGTGTTAGGATCTCGTTAGAGGGTCGTCCTCTTCGACTGCTTCCCTTTCCTGTTCTTCTTTGGCGTGAATTTTTCTTTTCCTTTTCGTAGTACAAATATGATGAGTTACAAAGTAAGTGTTCCATTCGTGCACTGCGCACAGAGGTTAAGAGAGTTTTTGAGAATTCGGCTAACTTGCATTTAGTATCCATTACTAATACATATATATTTTTGGGGGAAATTGTTATTGTTCCTCAACTTACTGTCAGGACGAGAAATATGATGTTGAGATCTTCAGAGACGTTGTAGAGACGTTGCAGAGACGAATGCAACGTGATTTTCGTTCACGAGAGGTCAAAACGAGATTATTGAATGATTTCTTATTGCAAGATAAAAGAAAAATCATGACACCCCAAAACCGATAAAAATGAGCGAATCGTTTAATGGTGTAGGTTTAGCGTGATTAAAAAAAAAATGTTCTCTTAAGTCTAGTAGATGCGATCGTCGCTTTAGCGAAAGTCTGTAGGGCATTCGTCGCTGCTACAAAAGTTGTGAACTTGGCTTTAATCTTTTTTTTTTCTTTTCAGGCGCTCGATGGCTTTCTGTTCGTCGTGAACACAGAAGGGCGCGTGGAGTACGTCACGGATAACATAACGCAGTATATAAATTATTCAAAGGACGATGTGCTCGGGAAGGATATTTATAATATTATTCATCATGGAGATCACAATACCTTCATGCCGATGTCGTTAGGTCAGTATTGCATTATTTCGCATGGGTCTGCGAGAAACTCGTCTTCCCGGATAGAGAAGTCAGCATGCAGTAACTCGATATTATCAGTTTCTCATAGTGCGGATGGACCACAAGAGGAAGTTAGTGCTGATATTTCGTTGACTTGCAGACAATGCGAGATAAATAAAATATCTATTTTTTGAATTACTTATAATCTTGAGTTGCTGCACTGGCTGCTTCTCTTTTACTTTTCTAAATCTAAAATCACTGTACTCTTGTAAGTTTGCCAAATTTACTTTTAACCCAATGCTGATCCTAATGTTCACTATTCCCAATGCTCATTTGATATCATGAGCTATCATCGCTATCCCATTCGTTTATCAGCACGGTTGAAGATACCCTCAAGGCGATAAACTCCATTGATGCTGTTCGACTCGTGGCATTAGATTTAATGGCGCACTATTATAAATGGATGAAAACCATGCCTAGGGCATGATTCCATAGTCGTTCGAAGCGAGAGTAATTACCTAGTGAATGATATGGAACCTGTGTTTTTGAATATTTTTGATAATACCGCAAATTGCCAGGTGTATCAAATTGCACGAATGAATCCTATATTTATCATCAGCGAACACTCGACAATAGAGATATTTTCTTGTGGGATAGTTCAGACGAAGAATTTGTATTCCCGTCAATTTTGACAAATCAATTTAGTCACCTTGTGTCTGACGTGTCTTTTCATTTTTTAGGCTGGACCAGCGAGCCTCAGCACCAAACAAGAAATCGTACGTTCAACTGTCGCTTTCTGGTGAAGCCTCCCGATGATAAAGAAGAGACTATGGAAGAGAAGCAGCAGCGAGTGTCAAAATACGAAACTATGCAAATATGCTCTGCGCTCCTTCCGAATAATGCTGATCGATTAGAGAGCGGCGACGTGTCCTCAGAATCCTCGGACGTTGGTCCATGCGTGATGTGCGTAGCACGTAGAATTCCGTTGAACGAGAAGCCTCTGGCCACGTCGATCGAGCAGTTCACCGTAAAGCTGGATACCATCGGCAAGATCCTGGCCGTGGATACCAGCTGGTTGTCGCGTTCTTACACAGAGTACCTAAGCAAGGTATGCTTAACTCCATTGAGACATCCTAATGCTTCCTGAGAAGGAAATAAGATTAGCAAATAAAATTGTACGTATATGATTTGTCAAATGATCATTAACTTCTTATCAGGACCTGATTGGCATGGCAATACAGGACTTGTGCCACCCGCATGATCTCAGTAAGCTAACTGCTCATTTGAAGGATACGATCCAAGTCGGCGAGGGTGCCTGCTCTACGTATCGACTTCGTGTCAGTCCTGACAAGTTCCTTAACATTCAAACGAAGTCAAAGCTTTTCAAAGCGAATGTGGTGGTCGGCCACGACACAGACTTTATGATGTCCACTAATTCTATAATAGGGTAAGTTTACCACTTAATTACTTATGTCGTAAGCATTCGTTTATCTAGCTGGACGACTGCCGGATACCGTTATAACACGATTCTATCCCAATCCCAACGAATTTGAATCGGAAGCAGCGCTTTTTTCACCACACAAACCCACCAGCTCTCATTTTACGAGGTTCGAACGTGAGACAATGCTTGGGCACTTATTCTTACAGTCCTTAGGGCACGGGAAGGCGCGTCTTGCAAAATTGTAACCAGGTTATGTTGCATGCTTCTCGAGGAGGGTGTTTCGCTCGGTGTTGGAGATCTGGCCACTCTTGAAATCAAATCTATTCCTACCTATGGTTTGAGTTACACTACTTTATCTATATATACATATCTGTGTGTATTAAATATTATATAACGTCATAATCACACTGCTTATGGTAGACCTTGGTCACTGTACTAATTGTTTGAGAGCACGTTAAAAAAAAATAAAATCCTTTACTATCCGCCAAGATCCCGTCCATCTGACGTGGCAGCGGGACTTCGTCAAAATGAAATGAGAAGTTGAGAAATGTCCTCAGAGGCAGTGCTGAAAAGAAAATGGGCAAAAGCAGAGAGCAGGAATAACGATGAAAGTGACAAAAGAATGAGAAATAAAAATACGATAAGCTAGATAGGACAACTAGTAGCGTGTACAGTACTATAACAGTAAATGCAATATATATTATTTTTGTTTCTTGTCCACGCTAGGGACAATGACTTAACGCCTCTCGAGGGTGGTCAGCTTTCCAACAGCAAACTGTGCTCGGGACACTCTAGTAACCGTTGTGCGAATAATAGTAATAATAACAACACGAGCAACAACAACAACAACAGCACCAGCACCGTCGTCGTCAACAGCGGCAACGGCAACAACAATAATCCCGGTAACAATAACAATAACGTGGTGGGTGGTCCCCTGATGTCGGTGGGCCAGCTAAACGGGCAAGTGAGTGGTATAAGTGGTCGTATGTCGAGTAGCGGCGCCGCGCAGTCGAACAGCACGGTAGCGTTTAGCACGGCAGAGCCGTGTAATCCCCACGGCCCGCTGGTTACGAGCAATTCCTTCAACCATTTCCCCACGGCGAGCATGGACTTGGAATTCGAACTCTTCCCTAGTCCCACATGGGACCACTTGGAGAACGCCACCGGATGGGCCGATAGGCCCGATTCGAGGGCAAGTGGCGGGCACATTAATTCACGGCCGCCCTCGCAACCAGCCCCGACCGCTTCTTCTCCGGGTCCCCAGCAAGGAGCATACGCGCCCTCTAATGCGTCGGTGGCGCCGCACTGCAGTCCATTCAGTAATTCGTTCCCCTTCAGTCCGCTTCAGGAGACGCAGACAACGAGCATCAATGCCAACGGGGGAGCATCGACTAGCAAGAGGCCCGAGGATGGAAGTGGTACCGGTGCTGCTGGTCCTGGTGGTGGTGGTGGTACCGGCAAGCCCGGATGCCCGACGGCGACGACTACCAACAATATGGACACCGTGGCTACTCCTAGTGTTGCTGTCGCGGCTAATCTTGAGACTCAGAACAGTGTAGTGTCTACGGAGTCCGTGAGGCTCAGAAAATTGTTAACCAAGGGCGCCAGTGTTAGTGATGACAGTCAGTCGGACAATGCCAACGAGTCGGATAACCAAAATAAACATAGGATATTAAAAATCTTGCTTAATCAACAAGATGAGGATGACTATCATGCTGAGCATAATACTAAAGTGCGCACCAGTCCTAGTGGCGTCCAAAAATCCACTGCGGAGCACTCCAAGACTTCGCTAGGGAACAACATGCTTCTCCAGGTAACACATTAATTTACAATCATTTGATCTATCACCTATTCACCTCATGTGCTTTTTAAATATTTGCGTAAATCACATCCATTTCTTACTTCTTTTCATTGTCTCTTGTATTGTGCTATTTATTTGTCGCTGGCTAACTCTTCCTTAGCTCATAAGTCCACTCTGCACTATTACTGAACTTTCCCTATTTCAAGTTATTAAATGAGAAAAATGACGACGAGGATGAGGAAGCGCGCGCTGGTCTTAAGAAACGGAACGAGCTCCTACAGCAGCTGCTCAAAGATCAAGATGAAGAGAGGAAAATGCAAGAGCAGCAGGTACATTCAGCTATCCGATAAGATTCTCTCGCTTATCAGGCGTGAGTTGCTTAATCTTTTTTTTCATCTTTTATTTTTTCTTTCATTTGTAATCGCAATACAGAACCGGGATGATGATCCATTGTTGCGGAGTCTCGGCTTTCGTAACACAACGCCCTCGCCCTCGCAATCTGGTGATCACGTCGGTATCGGAGGATCTTCCCAAATCGGACAGAAAAGACCCGGCGAGGATGGTGACTTAAATATAGCAGTGAAACGAACGATGGATGGATCGCATCAAGTCTCTTCGTCGGGCGGTTCGGTATCCTCGGGCAATGCTACTAGCAAACTTTGGGAAAAGAATAAGATGTTGGCTTCTCTATTGGCTAAACAGCCGTCTCAGCCCACGACGATCCCACCGATTCCTGCGTCTGTGATATCGGCAACTCCACAGGTAATTTTATACATGTGAATGTAATACGGACCCACCAAAGCATATAGCGATTGAATTCAATTTTAATCGCAGTCTATTTTACCTTCAATGTGATCAACGGCTACGGCGTTCTTGCCAATCTTAAAATAATATAATCTAAACTAAACCAATTAAATTATTCCGTGTGGTTGTCACTCATTCACTGGGTAACCGTTTCGTATTAATAGATTAGCGTTAATATTTTATGTGTACGTTCTAGGAAAAACTACCCCGTGTGAGCGAACGGCTCAAGCAACACCAGCAACAACAAACGCAACAGCAACAACAACCCTGGTCAGGTGGTGGTATGCAAGCAGTTAGCAGCAACACAACTACCACCAGTGCCACTTCGGCTCGAACTCCTCTCCAAAACCAGTCGAGACAACTACCTCGTCAAACAACCAATATCTACCTCAGTCACATGCTAAGTCAGGTCGGTAAAAATTTTAAATTAGAATTCTCGCGAAAATAAATTCTCGTGCACGTTCAAATGTAGTTAAATAAGCGAACAAGCTATTTCAACTCGAAATAACAATTGTGCGGTTGTTCAACGATTAGCAGAGGCCCCAAATGGGTCAAATGGATTCGGAGTTTGGGGCCAGTGGAGATTATCGGCAACCGGGTACGGACATTACAACCTGGGACAACCAGTCGTCCGATCCGGACTTATCGGATATTCTAGATCAAGTCATCGAGTTCGTACCGGACGAAGGCAAGTATTACTAAAGTATCGATTCTTATTGAACGCCTGTTGATTGCTATAATTGTCATGCTTACGACACTGAGTCTTTTGGTCCCAGCGAAACACGTAACAGTGAAAGTAATGACGCTAGTATACAATTTTCATTCAGCAGAATCATCCGCGTTGGCGACTTTGATGGACGCTCTTGAACCGCCGCAAAACAATGCGATGAATGAAAAAATGGCTATAAATGCTATACAGAAGTCGTTGATGCTGTGTGAGACGGCTGTGGTAAATCCCACGTCTTCCACCATAACGATGCCAGGAACGCCACCAGCTTATTCTACGGCTGTAAGTTGCAATATTCTGTTTCATAAGCGCCTGCAAGTCGTTCATACGTAATTTACGAAATTAATTAGGAGTCTGATTGAGACAACCCTGTTGCTTTTTTTAGCTGAGAAATACACCTGTGACGTCAAGTCACAGCTATCAACCTTCGCCATTGTATCAGCAGCAACCGCGGCCACGGTTTAACGCTCAGCCTGGCATAAGGCAAACTGCAGCGCAGTTTACTCAACAGCAACAACTGCAGTTACAACAGCAACGCAGCAAACTCATGCAGCAGCAACAGCAACAGCAGCACAAACAAAGGCTTTTGCAACAACAGGAGCAACAACACATGCTGATACCGTCAAACGCGACAGCCACGGACCAAATTACCACCGCCATACACAATATAGACAGTCTACTAAATAACACCGTTGCACCGAACGTATCGTTACAGGTACGCGGGCGAGCGATGATATCGGTAATTAGCTTCCATTAATAAAAAAAAAATCATCTCGCCGTTAATATCTTATTGCCAGTCTATCACGGTCGTTCTGTGTATCCTTTGATTACAGCGGTCCAGTGTACCAGACTCACAAGTTTCCCCAGGATACGGGGGATCCGTCCAGTTGCCTTCGGGGCATCGCCTCAGTCACTCCTATTCTCACCCGTCAACGTTACCTCAGCAGTGAGTAGACTTTATTTTTATCTCATTATCGATCTCTGACGAAAATATACCTCCGGTTCGAAATTTGCGTTATTTATGTATTTTTTTTGCAATTGAGAAAAGTGACATACTCGCACAAATCAATGGTTCTTCTTGTTGTCTTGTTTTGCAGTCCCGTGGTCAATAGCAACTTCAGTAGTGGTCAGCAAGTCTCGGCTGCGGCGCGGTTGTCGCCACATTCACCGGCTACTATTTTGCCATTTTCACATCCTCAACCGTTGTCGCCGCGAGTCTCGCAGGTGAGTCTCCCGAGGAAAGCCCCGGGCTCACGTACGTATTTAACCGTCCCGTGAGAGCCGGGATTTTCACGGTATTTTCTGCTTCAGGGTAATTATGGTAACGGTCCGAGGATGTTCAATGTTAACCAGGTGAGGCCCCAGCAACAACAGCAGACCCAGCAGCAAATACAACAACAGCAAAGGTCCATGCCGTCGCCGGGTACACCAGCTTCAGCGAGACAGTCTCCTTTCCCCGCGGAAGCTTTTCCTCCACCTGCGTCTCCCACTGCGAGCCAATTCCCACCAGTACCAAATCCCACTGCTGCCAATCCTCCGGGACAGTATCGACTTCAGCGAACGACCTCCACGCCCTCGGCCACCACTCAGCTGCCAGGTATGCGCTTACTCTCTTGACAAGATACGATCAACAAAGAAAGATATCATTGAACCCGATCTCATTTGTCTCAAATCATGCGTAGTCAAACAACAGTGCAAACAGGGAATTACCAGTCAATAGAATTCCTAAAGTTTATCCAATCGACGTAATGCACGATTAATACACACACGGCCAATCGAGAATACTTTTATAACACGCTAGTTACGTGAAACAATCATCAGATAAGCCGGACTGATTTCTACCTTCGTAGAATTTCTTTCTCTGACTCCTCAGGTAACACGAGAAAAGATGGCGTTGTCACGATGCGTATATTTTTTAAGATTTGTGTACGAGACCGATACGTGGTTCTGCGAATTTTGATCATCCTTTTTTTTATTTATCTCTTTTTTTGCGATAAACTTCGCGTACTTTACGAATTGCCGAGTGGCTACGGGTTCACCTTACGGGTTTGCGTGTGTCGCGATTTCTGTACTTGTCGTACAGACTTTATTCTGTGATTCGGTTTTGACGTTCGCTCATTGTCAGGGTAAGTACTTCATCGAATAAATTTCTTCGCTTTTGAGGTTCGACTGTTCTTCTTTATTCTGGACACTTTAGGGTTGTAGTCGTTTTTGTTTGCTCTAGGCGAACATTTAGCGCTCCTCGCGGCTTAAGTTGCCCTTAACTTATCATTATCATCTATTACTAATACTTTTAATATTACTGTATCGAATTGTCTATAAACTTTTTTTAGCTTCAGGTTGTTTTCCTTTTTTCTGTATGTTTCGTTATCTTTTTCGATTTACTTTCTGTGCTTGCAAGTACAAGCACAACGTAGACTTGATTATCTGTGAGTGTTTTGCATTACAAGAATGCGTGCGCAATGCTTATGATTTTATTTTTTGCGCTTATTTTCATCGAACGTCGTACATCTTTGGTTAATACGTAATTACATACGAATGGGTTTGTTGCGTAACAAGAACGCATATGAATATGAAACAAATGGCGCGTGTGTAATAAGTTCGAACGAAAGTGTATGTCCTGCGAAGTCATAACAAGCCCATTCAATGATCAATGCAAAGTGCATCGAATGGTCTGTAGTGATGCATATCCTTACTTCTCGTCGAAGTAATTAACAAAAATAGTTAAAGTATGAACAAAAGTTGTTTGGTATTCGACAACAAAAATGCATCGAGGTAGATTTTATTATTGTTGTAGGTGGAGTAGGTTCGCCAAGACATTACGGAGTCAACAAGGAACAACCCCACCTGTCACCTAGTCATCCCCATAACCAACAGCAACAACACAACGCAGGCAATGCCCAACATTTCTCAAACCAACAACAACAGCAACACACTTCCATGATATATCACACAAGTTCCAACACAATCAACTCTGCTGACGTACAGAACAATCAGTTCTGTTATGATCGAACTTCTGTCTCACTGTACTCAACGTCAGGGCCTGGTGACCCGCAGAACCAGGGTAGGCCTCTGCCTCCACCTGGGAATCCTGGAGTTCACCAAATGGGTGGTAAGTCATATGACCTCTTAATGTCATGTGACCATCAGTACATCGTCACCGTCATGGTCATCGCTCATCGTCACCGTCTCACACCTGTTCAAATCATCATTGTTTCTTCCTATTGTGATATATCAACCTGCTGAGATATTAACGTCTGTCATCGTTTATGTTTGTTTTTTGTCTCTTGTGTTCTCGTGTACTCAAATTCGGGGCACAACGAGGTTTCTCCCTCATTTACATTAAAATTATGTCACGTTCATACTGTTTGTTTATTGGTGACTGTGGTTCATTTTTTTCGATCATACATGTTTCTTTTTTCTTCTGGTATCTGGGGAAAAAAAATCGCCTGCACTTACGTGTCAATCATATATATATATATTTTTCAATTTTGAAATTATTCATTCATTGTTAAATGGAGTTAACGAAAATTTCATCCGTTTTGTTTTACCTCGTATCTTTTTGCTTTATTGTTTTTGTAACATACATAAATATATATATATGTATATATCGTCATTGAATTAATCAATTGGCTAGAGAGGCACCTTGATCTCATATGTCAATCTAGCGTTAAATGTTGCATGATGCTTCCTTCGGAGTTTTTCAGCACCGCCATAACCACAACCCACCACCACTCGTGTCGTAACCATGCCCAATGGATGCCTTGTATCTGCCCATCATCCTGTACTAATTTGGCAACGTTAATGACGAAAGAACAGACAGATTACGTTACGTCGACTGGTGCGAATAACAATGTCTCGTTAACAAAACTTGGATGGATTTCTGTGTACTCAAGGATATTCTTACACGGACGATTGAACTTTGACACCTTGACAGTAGATATTGGAACGCGATTAATAAAAATTATGATATTGAATTTCCCTTTTTTTTTTTTTAATTCTATGAGTCCAGAAAAAAAATCATCCTTGAAGAAAATCCTTGAATCTGTGTAACGAAGGACTCAAAGTTGTATTATCAGTATCATGGACATACGTGATAACACGTAGTATTATTATGCACTGTAATCAAAGAGAATTAGTATACCACGATGCACGGTATCAGATCTTACAATCAGCACATGTTGCACGATTCGCCTATGTCCGTGAGACAAGCAAGCTATCAATTACTATGTGTAGCTTTAACAAAAAAATGATCGATGGAAAAGGATTAAGTATAAAAAAAAAAAGAGAAAATAATAGCCAAAATATCCGACGGTCTTACAGCTTTGTCATTCATCCTTTTCACCCTCATACTCGATGTTCATCAATGTAATGTAATACCCTTTAATGTACTTTATTCTAAGGCCTCTTATCCATAAGTCGGCAGAGTGACTTGTGCATTAATGGAGCGACGTGATAACGAAAGTATACCAAAACTTCGAAATCATTATCGAAATAGGTATATAATGTCTGCTGTAAATGTTTGTCTGCAATAAAACGAAACACCCACTTTCCTACTTGCGTATCGTTTACATTAGGCGTGCGCGTAGTGCCGTAATTACGTGATTATACAAAAAGCAACTAAGTATGCCAGAATCAATTTGAGAATAGAAGAAATTTGAAATGCGTCGGCATCACAAAAATTGTACAAAACCCAAACTTTACCGTGAATCGAAATTGTCTTTTTTTTTTTTCAAATGTTGAACGTATTTGTCAGCTTTTCGAATATGCACTTTTGTCTTCATGCTTTTGTTCTTTGTCGTCACAGGTAATGCGAGTAGCACGGGCAATATGACGTCGGCGGAATTTGTACGGCAAGAGCTTAGGGCGATTGTCGGGGCCCGCACGCAGCAACAGCAGCAGCAACAACAGCAGCAGCAACAGCAGAGGGTACCCAACAACATACAGAATAACCTGGCTGGTCAAGTATCTCAGGACGACCTTGAGGCCCTTGGTCTTACCTTCGAGATGTCTTCCGCAGGTGGGTTAAGCGATTGATACTAATGTTTGATTTTTCCGGGTGATAAATTGAAAAAAATTTTCAATTTTCTTTTAAAAGATATTACTTCACTGCAATAAAGTATTTTCGATCATGATCAAGCAACGGGGAGGAAACATTTTTTTTTCTTTTTTTCAATTAATTCAGTAATCACTACAGCGATGCAAGCTGCTGTGGAAAAGTATTACAGGCTATGTATCAGGATGTAATTTTTATTACTTCTTTTTCAAAATTCTTGTACTACTTAACACGACAAAGAGATTCAAAAATCCAATTATCTCCCTGCCCATTACTACTATACTGCTAATAGTACTGCTACTTAGCTACGCGTGTTACGATTCAAAATGACGATCCTGCGGTCGCGGGCCAAGAAAAATTAAAAGTCTGCGCGTTATTCAGCAGGTCGCCGATTGCGATAACGATTTCGTCCGTTCTAGGAGTAAAGGCTTCTCGTGACACTTTTATAATGACCCTACCTCCCACCACTGTACATATAATCCCAGCAGTGTACAGTACGGTTATTACCCACATAGAGATTACTAGGTACGATACTATCGATTTCGTTTCTATCAGCACATATATATGTACATCACATGGGCAGTTTTTAATGGCTGCGATCGAGCCAGTCGTGCAAAAAAAAAACTACTAGACACGCAGAGAGGCGTACTGTAAATATTTCACTGGTGCTTTGTGGACGAGTCTTAAAATTGGAATATACCGGTCGTTAACGAGGGCGAAATCGCCCGGCAGCCACGTCATGATTTAGCGACGACCGGTCACCGGAAACGCGTGCATGAGAAGCGTTTCCTGTGATTTTTTTTATTTTTTTTTTATTTTTCCTCCCCTCCAACCGTCCCGGATGGGCTTGCTGAGACGGGGTTGCGTAACACTTAATACATGGAAGAAACGTGTGCGTGTGGTGTGAGACTGTGCGTGCGAGTGGGTATGCTTGTCACCCTTAAAAAAAAAAAAAAACAATTTAAATTCCCACCCTCCAATCAGGACGCCAGGCCCACCCGGAATTTTTTTGTTTTATATAGAGGAGGGCAATTCTCGCCGAAAGGCAATGCGTGTACAAAGAGACTATGGTAACGCGTGTGTTACGATGTCCCCACTAGGTGAGGCTGTGGTTAGCGATGGCCCCGCCAAAAGCTGGCCAGGAACCGCCCCCACGTCCTCCAGGGTAAGACCCTTCCGACAATTATTTTTATGTACTTCTTCTTGCTCTCTCTCTCTCTTTTTCTCTCTTTCTCTCTTTTTCCTCACACTTTTTTTAGATTTTTTTTATATTGTACATCTTCTCGTATGCTATTTTATTATTTTTTTTTTCACTTTCCATACTACTGTTTCTATGACTACTTGACTATCTTCGCTTGGCTTCGATTACACTTTTAATCCTAACACAGCTGCCATCTGGTATCACAAATAATGACTTTTTATGCTGGATGTATAATTTTTTTTTTCTCATACCGGGTGACATCATCGTTACCTTACACTTGAAAACGCGGCGTTAAAAGTTTTTCGGGAATTTTATAGCGTAAATGTTTTTTTTTTCCCTTTAATTTCTCGCACGTGCCACGAGGATCTTTATCTTGGCACAAATTATACGCGGCGCACTGAATTTCATTTGTGAAACTTTATTTTGCACTCGCTACGGTTCTTATCGTTTATCGCGAACTTTCGATTTATCATTCGGATAATTCGCTACCTGACTTTACACTGTTATTCAACGGTCCTACGTGACGTCGTTGTAGCTACGTTGTTAAACGATAATTTTGGGCGCGATTGTAGCATGACGATTGATCGCGAAGATACGTATGAGAAATACAGGAAAGCATTTGGCAGTTGTAGGATTAAAAAAATAAAACTTAATGTGCACGATTGTTCGTCATCTCGGGAATGTTGCGAGTGAAACTCGTGCATTGATCAATCTTTGTGCGATTCAGCAGATCCTTATGACGTGTGAAATTTTGGAAATAAAAAAAAGTAAATAAAAAAGAGTTTCGCTCGCTATCATTCTTTTGAGATATATTCGAACTCTATTTCTGTCTCTCTTCTCTTTTTCTCTTTCTCTTTTTCTGTTAACTGTTAACGAGGCGTATCGACGTCGCAGCGTTTCATCAACAATTCGCTATCTCTAATTAATTATTGTCGATCGATTTGCTCTGTTTATAGTTGTTGCTGATTAAAAATTTTTTTTTTTCATCGTGTTTATTCTCTGCCATTTTGTTTTCAGGTTAGCGTAGTCTGTTGAGTATTTTTGCAAATTCGTGAACTAAACCGTTGTTATCTCGCTACTAAAACAATGAAAAACAAAAAAAAAACCTCAAAGCTCGTGTCACACCCAATAAATGTTAATTGATCTATAAATAATGCTACGCCTCTACAAGGGAACACGGTGTAGAAATTTTTGTAGTATAAAAAAATTATTTGCAAGAAAAAAAAAGTTTTGAGGATTTTTGACAACACGAGAGTTCTAACGCTTTTCACGACAATTTCCCTCCACTACTTATCTCCCTGAATTCTCTTTGGCATTCGCATCCTAATCGATCGGATCGGTCGAATCATTGGAATTCTTTTTGTTTTCTTGTACAGCCAATTGAAACCGATGATTCGGCATGATTAAAACATAAAAAGTGAAACAATAGACTCTACGACGGGTGATGGTGTCCATAGCTTTTTTTGGGCTCGTTTTGTATAGGAAACAACAGCAGAGACACGTAGTAACACGGAATTCATACGCATATCCACGTAAACATCAGACACTGTATGTAAAGCTGTTCAAAAATTGGCGCGTAAATTTTTTTTTTGAAATTTACGTAAGGCAAATGTCCCAGTTACACCGACCTTCTCAGGAAATCTTATCATTCTATTCGTGTAGATTTATATTGATACGAACTGAGGTCACTTGTCTTCCTGTTTTTGACGATCCTAATCGAGTGTCAACTACGGCGATGATATTCCTTGTCGGTAACTGGGCCCTTCACCTTATCCTGGAATTTTTTCGTAATGCTTTTTCACAGTTGACCAAAGTGAACCTTTTGCGCTTAGTAAGTATCTTCTCCAAATGCATGCTCAGTTTCATATAATAAAGCGTTGCAAACCCATAGGAGCGTGTTAAGTCATTCGTGAAAAAAGTCTGTATTCAACATGGCGGATACAAGATTAATACGTACCTACGACTGTCCGTATAAAAATTGTCATGTTTTCATCACTCGAAAAAGACATTCGTGCGGAAAGTCTATTGGAGCCAATAGCGTGACGTGTCAGTTGAATAAATTGTGTAAAGGGGTATCGCAAGCGTCGTAGAAAAAAAAAAGATAAATCGTCTACCACGTGAAGCAATGTCTAAAAGTAACCCATTCGTGTCGCTTGTAAACGTCGTTAATCTGATCCGTGCCATAATGCTTTAATCGTGTAAAACTGCTTTCGGTAATAATTTCGGTATACAATTTAATTTGCAGGAGAAGAGAGCATGCTAATGCGTATTCGTATCGCGTGCTTAACAGTGCATCAGTCTCTGCTTTCAGTTGTCAGTGTCAGTTGATCTCCGAGTCGATGGATGTGGCGGGAAATTTGAATACCGCAAAACGACTACTCGAGACAAAATCGCGATTATGATCCTCGTTAAAGAAAAAATGAAGCAGTGGCGGCAATTTTTTTTTTTCTTTCAGAAATTTCTTTGTCATTATTAGTGCGCTAGTGGTGGGGGTTAGTTGCGAAAAAAAATTGCCGCTAATCGTAGACCACGATCAAAGCTTGCGATATACGTGATCAGCACTTTGTGACTCTTTTTTTTTTAAATCTTATTTTCAATAGCGATTAACAAGAATTCTCAATTTCTTATTCAATTATTTACAGACTACTATGGAGGAGGTGGCCCGAGGTGATCCGAAGTCGTCGCTGCTGCAGAAATTGCTGTCCGAGTGACTGCGGCTTGTACCTTTGCGAAATAACGAAATCTATGTAATATATGTCTGAGCGTTAGAGACGGTCGGGGAATGAAGAGGGGGTGAAGGAGGATAGGAAGGGGGGCTATATGATTACAATCGGGATTTGGGGAAGAAATAAAGTTTAACACTTGCGCGCGCGCGCGCTCACACACACACACACACACACACACACACACACACACAACCAACATAACACAACACGCACAATACACATAACTTACTCATTTGCATAAATGAATATCCACGTGTGCGTGTCTTCATGTTTATATCGATGAGCAATACTGGGATAGATAAGAGACAATGATTACTGATAATTTCCAGAAATTGCACGGATTACTAAGAAAAAGAAGTAACTCGTACTCTTATCTTTCCCTGTCTCTTTCTTTCTTTTTCTCTCTCTCCCTCTCCCTCTATGTCTTTCTCAGTACATAACTCAATACTCGTTTTGTTAAATTCAATGTATTTGCGATGCAAAATAGTAATAACAATGGACGCGCTCATTCATGTGATACGCGCACACGTGGTAACGCAGGGGGTACATAGAAACGGATATACATACATACCATACATAATACTACACACAACAATATGCAGATACGTATCGTTGGGTACAATGACGATGATAAAAGGCGTGACACTTTCAAGTTATGTATGTATATATATATATATATGGCGTGTGTATATATATGTATATATATATATATATCGATTGTAAAAGTCGGACGAATGTATTACAGAAAATTTTATGATGATCGAAGACAATGATTTGTAGAAAGAAAAAGAAAAAGAAAAAGATAAAAAATATGACGCGTCATAATAACTCGCCAAACTGGCCGGCATGAGATGAACCAGTACCTTCCATGGCGGATGATTTTGAGAACGCGTCACGGACCAGAATTTAAAAAAGAAATCTATGCACCCCCTTTGGCACGTATTTTTTTTCGCTTTTTATTGACAAGGACAGTTTTCGAGAGATAAAAGAGTGAGAGGAAAGGGGCCACAGGGCCCAGCCGCTGTTGCGCCTTGTACGTTGGCGCAATAAAGGGAGGAGTGTGAAGGAAAAAATAATGAATAAATAAAAGAATGATAAAAGAGCTCTATTATATATATATATACATATATACATATATGTATATTAATATACGCATGCGTATGTACGTGTTGATAAAGTGTACTATATTTCCTCGCGAATTTTCGAAAGTGCCGCGCAAACCGTACTCGCCATTGTATTCCGGTATCACTGAAAGAAACTACGTAGGTACCTCAAAGGTATACTTTATTATACCACTGGCTGTTGAACATAGAACTATTTATAGGTTTAATTATTGTACACAGGAAAAAATAGAGCACTATCACGTTTTTTCTTCTTAATTTAACATCCATTTTGACTATTATATTATAAATAATATATTTGTGATTGTAAGAATCTGCAACCAAAATGTGACAAAGAATACTTGTTGTTGTTAATATGATTATAACTATTATTATTATTATTATTATTAATTATTGTAATAACTATTATTATTTTATTATTATTATTATTATTATTATTATTATTATTATTATTATTATTATTATATCAATATTGACATCATTATAATTATTACCAATATTATTGTTACGAATACTATATTGTAATATTAAGAATTATTTTATTATCATTATTATTATTACATTATTATTATTATTGAACACTTGGCGTATGTATATTTCTATTGGATAGTAAGCAGGTATACCTTTATATGAATACATATATATACGTTTATTGCGTATATATGTCTATTGTATGTAAAGCAAGATGGAAAAGGACGAATCAAGACCTTCTATTTTGCGTAGCTCGCTAATAATCGTTTTTTGTTCTTTTTTTTTGGGTACTAGATGCACACTAAATTACTTTTGAAACGACGTCTGTTGTTATATAAATAAAAACAATATTTAATTATATACACGCATATGTATGTATATATGTATATGAGCATGCTTACATACACGTGTACATAAACATACATATATGAGGCGTCCCCGCGCGCGCTCCTTTCGCGCTTGTCCCGCGGTATCTTACCGATGGCGACGTTTGCTCGACGAGCGACGCATCGGAACGTTGGTATTGGACGCTTCGCGTATTGTCTTTGCGTTTTATTTTTCTTGCTCCCGACAAAGACAATCGTTCGAATCGATAAGGAGCCCCGCGCGTCTCTCTCGTCGGCCGTGCGAGATGGCGGGATCGGGACGCCGGCACAGTATGCATCTGTACATATATTTGTACGTATGCATATATATGTGTATATATATATATATAAAATGAGTTATGTCACATAAATAGATCATATGTGCTTTCTAATGACGAATAATTTTATAAATATAAATATAATACCGACACGTGTGTCCTCATTGTTGCTGGTGCGATCCGCGACTGATTGTAAAGGGGGGGGGGGGGAATAATGGATACTTCAGGCTCTGAATATTTTGTTGCTGTTAGGGAAAAAGGTAGATGGAATGGAAGTTGCGTCGGGGAATCCACGTAGGAAGGAGATGAGCGTTTAACATCACGTTTGAATTTATAGACTTATATAAAAGTAATTTTATTAACTTTTGGTACACACTTACATCGGCATTACATGCGTTAATTTAATTAATTTTTTTTTTTTTTCTTTCACGACACGCCGAATTGCTTCTGGCGGCAATATCGCATTTATGGCACGGCATGTCGGTCTTATAATTTAAACTACCGACATCGTTTACGCATCTTATATACATAAGGTTCCTTCGAACACGTTCTTCTCTATCTTGGAATCATTATGCCTTGATCACTGGATGATTGGGCTTGCCTATGCGTCCTCGTCTACGGTAGTTGTAAGGGATGCGTCTGCCACCTTGACCAGGGTATCTACGTCCGCCCTGTTGTTGATGTCTGTAGTATGGTCGCCCTGTAGTAGGTACCAGCGATTCCTGGGGACCTCGATACCTTGGTGGTGATGCTGGTGGAACTGCTTGATATTTCTGTGAGGTTCTTGAGAATTCATGCAAATTGCTACGCTCCTCTTCGGTGACACGACGTCGTAGACAGACGGCGCATCGACTGACGCGCGACGTGTGATCAGCCTTTAGGGTCTGCTGCAACGGTTTCCGGAACATCTCGTTGTCACGGATTGTTGCTAGCCAGTAGGACGTTGCTGTGGAGAAGTAATTGCAAGTGCCTAGACCTCGGCACTCTATGAATGGACGCGCACGGAATTCCTCCAGGCAGGAACCTGGGGAGACCAGTGATTGGCCAGCGCCCGTCGCACCAGCGTCGCGATGCTGAAATTGGAATTATTAGTTGTTTACTATTTATGGTTTGGGATCGTTTTGTTAATGCTGAGTCGGTTTGCTGTTGGGCTCATTTACCATTAGGAAACTGTATCCTATCCAGAGCTCTTCCCAATCCCCTGGACACTCGGGTATTGCCATCGATTGACTGTGTACTGCGATTAATCTTGTTGGAGCTTCGCACACTGTACATCTTGAGATATATCTGCCGACTTCCGGTGCTGGAATTGGGGCCATTGTCATTGGCATTGGTTCCGTTGAGCTCAGCCAGTAACTGTAATCGTTGCGCTGCGCGTAACTGCACACGTTGTTCGGGTCGCAGAAAGTGAATGGCATTGTCGAGAATTTTCTTGCGCAACTTCCGGCCGTGCCTGGGGGATGCAAATGGATGTAGTTTATTTAGGTTTTGAACTATGAATTTTATCTATTACCTAAGTCTAGGCCAAAAGCGTGACCATTGCCCATGATATGTAACAAAGAAAATCCATCCCAGAGTTTAACAGTGTTTCTTGGACAAAGTGGTATCATCTCGGATTGCGAGTGTCTTGCGAAATGGAAACCTCTGTTACGTGGTCCTGGTGGCGGTGGTGATGGGTCTCCTCGTTGTCCAGGATATCCTTAGAAGAGAAACTGAGGATTAGGATGACGTCGTATGGCAATTCATGAACGGAATAGATACCTGGACTTCCTGCAAAACCGACAGCACCTGCTGGACCTCTTGGTCCGACCTCGCCGATATCTCCGTCTGGACCCTGAATTCCTGGCAGTCCTATCATACCGGGTTCGCCTGCACGTCCTGGGAGCCCATCTCTTCCAGGTGCACCGATCATTCCTGGTAGTCCAGGGATTCCTATATTCGATTGGCATTGGTTAGTTGCCATTTTTTTACAAGTGATATCGAGCTTTTGAGTTTATAACTAAATACCTGGAAGTCCTACAGGTCCTATATCTCCTTGCGGCCCTAATCTTGGGAATGGTGGGAAGATACTGATTCCACGATCTCCTTTAGGTCCTTTAGGTCCTCTGACTCCTGGGGCACCAATCGGTCCTGGTTCTCCAACGTCTCCTTGAATTCCCTTTAATCCCACGAAACCATCAAATCCTGGTTGTCCGTCATCTCCTTGGCGACCTTTTTCTCCAGGACGACCGTCAATTCCTGCCCGTCCTATTTCTCCAGATTGTCCTTTGGCGGCCGTAGCCGACACGCCGGGTTCACCACGGTATCCCTTTGGTCCTGTGTATCCTTGAAGTCCATCGATTCCTCTAAAACCGGGTTTTCCTGGGAATCCGGCATATCCCCTGGGACCTGAAGAAATTGAGGAATGTAAAAAGCAGGTAACCAACTGGAATACACCACTATCATTATTATTCAATTAAGTACATAATTATACAAACCTTGATCTCCTTGCAATCCTTTCGGTCCAGGGATGCTGAGCCCTATATCTCCCGGGATTCCTTTAAGACCAGTAATTCCGTATTCTCCAGGAGCTCCTTTTTGTCCTGGTCTACCAGGCCTTCCTGCAAGTCCATTTAAGCCCGCCAGTCCTGGTTCACCAGGTTCCGCAAACTGTCCAGGCAATCCTGATAAATGGTGAGTGTGTTAATACGATTAATTTTATTTAATCATTTATGTTACCAGTGCTACCCCATTGCTTATGCACAGCATTTGTATATCGTACTTTCTCCTTAATCTTTGAATTATAAATAAGTGTGAATTTGTGATTGCAAATCTTATTTCATTTATTATAACATTGTTACCTGGTAATCCAGAAAGTCCTTGATCTCCTGGGATACCTTTAAGTCCTGGAGGACCTAAAATGCCGTCTCTGCCTGAGAAACCAATATCCCCTTGTTCACCCTGTATTAATTAAAAACTGGTAGCATATAAAAATTACTTTTATTTATTATTCATTTATTTTTATTAATTATTATTAATACCTTTCTTCCTGGTCGTCCTGGGAATCCTAAATCACCTCGATCTCCTGATCTTCCTAATAATCCGTCCATTCCGCTGTCACCTACGTCACCCTTTGTAGCTTCAGCATACGATGGGTACCCTGGTTCTCCTAGTTCACCCTTAGGGCCTGGAGGACCAGTTGTTCCCGGGAGTCCTGGTGGTCCAGGGTCACCAGGGAATCCTACAATTTTAGGGAAGAATAAATATTCCTATTATGCACTAAGAGGTGTACCATCCAATATGTATGTATACGTATATATCGATTAATCATGTTTCAAACGATTAATGCTTTATTTCTTATTACCTGGTAATCCCATTTTTCCAGGATCACCTTCCAAGCCGCGTTTTCCTTTGAAACCATTGAATCCACGTGGACCTATTGGACCTCTGGCACCTTTCACACCATTCATTCCATTACGCCCATGAGCTCCCGGGAATCCTTTCGGACCACGATCTCCAACTTCTCCTGGTATTCCATCAGGGCCCATGTCACCAATTTCTCCCTGTATAATTACGAATGCCAAGATACATTTGGATGATATATTTAATTATTAACTATTTACCTTTGGGCCAGGAAGACCATCATAGCCGTCAATGCCAGGTTCTCCCTTCTGTCCCATTGCACCATCATAACCATCTATCGATAATCCTGGCTCTCCAGGAAGTCCTGGCTGGCCATCGAATCCCCTTCTTCCAGGACGTCCTGGTTCGCCTATAAATCCAGGTTCACCAAAATCTCCTTGTGGTCCGCTGAATGAATTTTCTCCTGGAGGACCATCTGGACCATCAAGACCATCGTCACCACGAAGTCCTTTGGGTCCTGGAGGACCCATCGGTCCTCGAACTCCTGGAAGTCCTGAGTCTCCTCTTTCTCCTTTCGGTCCAAAAGGTCCTGGTATTCCGTTATTTCCATCCCATCCTCGAGGACCTTGTTCTCCTAGTTCACCAACGTCACCTTCCTCTCCAGGACTTCCTTGCCTTCCTGGTAATCCGTCCATTCCTGTGTACCCTTGTGGACCGATATCGCCATCTTCTCCTTGTCGTCCTACAGGGCCTATCTCTCCCTTCAATCCTTTCATACCCTCAAAGCCGGGTGTGCCATCGGGTCCTAAATCAAAAAATATAAGTAATTAGGAAACATTATAATAATTAATATAGATGGATAATTTAAAAAATATTTTTACCTTGAACGCCGGTGTCTCCCATTTGTCCACGCATTCCAGGCAAACCTGGAGTTCCTGGGTAACCCCTGCTACCCTGAATACTGTCACCGCGTTGACCTTTTGATCCCTATATGGGATATTACACAATACTAAAAACTTTTAACAATATTTCTAATAATATTTGTCAAAAATCTTACCTGGAGACCAGTCAGTCCTGTATGTCCTGGTGCACCCTTTGAACCCTTAAAACCCTTTACTCCATCTATACCGGGTTGTCCTTGAGGTCCTTCCGGTCCGGGGAAACCAATTTCACCTTTAACACCAGTTGGACCTTGTTCTCCAATATCTCCATAGAGAAGATTAGTTCCAGGATCTCCTCGTTCTCCTTTTTGTGCCGGAGGACCCTGTTAATTCATAATTACTAAGCATACAGTTTTCAATAATCGTTGTTACAGAAATACGTGATTACGTACAGGTAATCCTGTAGGTCCTTGGAAACCAGGTTTACCAGGAAGACCACGTGGTCCATGGTCTCCGGGAACTCCTTGATATCCTTTAAGTCCTGGGGGACCTTGGCGAGAAATTCCTTGTGGTCCTTTTGGTCCTGTCGGACCAACTATACCCCTATCACCAGGTCGACCTCGAGTACCCTTATACCCATCAAATCCTGTTTAAAGCATACAACGATTAATTATATAAAATTAATTAAAGATTTATGAGGAAATTGTAATTATTACGAATATTAAAAAGTACCGTAGGATCCTTGTTCTCCTTTGTATCCTTTATCGCCTTTCGTTAATACGTTATATTCGGCCGAATCTCCTGCTTCACCTTTGCCTCCTGTATCTCCAGGGAAACCCTTGTCTCCTGGCTCTCCAGGATATCCAGGATCTCCTTGAAGGTATTCGATTGGAATTGAGGCAGGTTCACCTTTCATTCCTGGAATTCCATCTCGGCCTGGAATACCATTCCTTCCGGAGATTCCTGGTGGACCATAGTCGCCCTATTAAGAAATTTGCAGTCATTACTAGAAAAGTGAAGAGATCATATAGTATTATAAGATAAGATGAACATCATTTTATACCTTTTCTCCCTTTATTCCCATAATTCCATAATCTCCACGAGGACCCGGCAGACCTTTACTACCGGGGAATCCCTCGATTCCAGGAAATCCCTTATCTCCCGTATCTCCGGAAGGTATGATAATCTCATTTTCTGAAGGCATAATCACTTGTCCTGATTCACCTTTCGGCCCTTGTGGTCCAGCCATGCCAGGGCGACCGCTGGCACCTTCAAGTCCCTTAGGACCCTGAATGCCAGGATTTCCTTGAATTCCTTTGAGACCTCTAGGTCCCGAGAGTCCCGGAAATCCGGGCGCACCAGAATATCCGTCTAGACCGGAATCACCGATCTCTCCCTTCGCTCCCGGAAATCCTGTATGGTAAGAAATATCTAAATTATCGACGAGTCCTTCGAGTATATTTAAAAAATCGGGAAAATTTGCTTTCTATTGAGAATTTTGAATTAATACTTTTTTTTTACCTGGCTGACAAACGCCACAATCGTCTCCACGAGTGCCCTTAGGACCTTTAAGTCCGGAAACACCTGGCCAACCATCAGGACCCGGACGTCCCGGTATTCCTGGTAAACCATGTTCACCCGGCGGACCTTGTATCCTTACGCCTTTGCCAGGGAAGCCCTTGGGACCTTGATAAATAATTTTTAAAATTTTATTTGAGTTGATTCTATAATTATTAAATATAATTTGAATCCTAATAAATACTTACCACGTGCACCTGGTTCACCACGATCTCCGAGAGCACCCCAATAACCGTTCGTTCCAGGTTTCCCATCTGGACCAGGAGGTCCCACTACCGTGCTTCCCGGGAAACCTCGTTGCCCTACTATGCCTGGTGGACCTGAACGCCCTGGTAGACCCTGTAATCCCTTACTTCCAGACAAACCTAAAATTGAATAATTAATTATAACAATGCAACAACAAAACATATAATACTTAAAACTTTTATTAAATTACCATCATCTCCCTGCTCTCCCTTAATCGAAGATCCTTTTCGTCCTGGTTTCCCTGGAATACCTGGCGGTCCAGGTGGTCCAGGTGGTCCAATATATCCTACTTTGCCAGGAAGTCCTGGCGTTCCAGATTGACCCATTTCTCCAGGAGGACCTACAAAAGGTACATTAAATTCAATGAATGCAACCAAGTCCATTTCCATATTCAGTTTATTACACGGTCGTTCATCAAAACAGTCGTAGGATGATCTGACACGGAGATACCATAATAAAGGTCGCAAATACTGTGCTGACGCAATTCGCTCAAGAACAATTGCACGCGAAGCATTAGATTGAATTTACAACGCATAAACTTCAATGGTATTCTTGTCACAGGAAAAAAAACTCACCGATTTCACCCTGAACTCCAATGTTACCAACAATGATCTCATCCAATTCAGGAATATATTGACCAGGTTCTCCCTCGGCTCCCTGTCTTCCCGGAGCACCCTGATTACCAGGTTCTCCAAGCGCTCCCTAGAATCCCCATACAAATTGTAAACGCACCTTTACGTTTATTTTACTACTGGGTTATCATAGTGCGTGAGAGAATGCAGTATTACATTATAACAAAAGATTCTAGCAGCAAAAAGATTCAGGCTAATGTGTTGTAGCAACGAAAAATTCCATCTTAAAACAATAACAAAATGTTCTTACATCCAAACCATCTTCTCCATTTCTACCAGTAGTACCAGGAGCACCCTTATCTCCCTTTTCACCAGCAGGTCCAAGAGGACCCTGGGCACCTTGTTTACCTCTGGGACCATCATCGCCCTGTTCACCCTTCATCCCTTTAACACCAAGAAAACCTGCTCGGCCCTAAAAAATTGGATCTTGTAAATTAACCTAAATCTGTATGAAATCAATTTTTTCATTCTAAATTTTTCTAACCTGTGGTCCACGCATTCCTGGTTCTCCCTTCATTCCTCGATCTCCGCCATCGCCACGATAACCCTTTGGACCCTGCTGCCCTCTAAGAGGTGTAGACTGATTCGATTTTCTGTATTCTCCATTACTAGGATGTCCTGCGTCTCCTATGTCTCCTTGTTCACCAGGTGGTCCTTTCACTCCGTACACGGTGTCTCCTTGCTCTCCCTTAAGTCCTGGAAGTCCTTCGGGACCAGGAAAACCCTAAATTGGAAAAATTGGTTCCCCGTAAACTATTTAATTCTCGTGAAACTTTTGTCAGCTTATAATATCATCATCTTCCTGGGACTAGTCGAAAGAATATTCCCAAGAAAAGATCATCGCTATCAAGCAGGTCAGCAAATGCCATGAGCCAGTCGAGAAGCTCGTCTCAGATTTCACCCGGTTGTTTCGACGACCTCGCGATAATGCCGCCTCGTGGTTCGTTATCACTTTATGCTAGAAAAGCGTCTGCTAACTAGTTAATATCAAAAGCGGCTAAGGGTAAATCTTATATTAGATTTATCAGTCAGAAGAAATCTAATATTAATGATTACAATGCCACTATTAGATACTTTAATATAAAAAATCAAGGAATTAAAAAAAAGATGCAAAATGAATTAATCCGTGGCAATGTTAATCGACATGAATTTCTTTATGCATTATTTCTACGCGGCACCTTTGACGAGCAATTAAGGCAGTTTTCAATAAGGGTTTCGCAAACCCGTTCAATGAATCCGTTTAGCCGGTTCTCTGTCATTTTTATTTTTACTCTTCGCCCGCAAAAAGTTCCTCGGAGGATCCTCGATACTTCATGGGGCAGGTGGCTCCCCGGAAAAAAAAAGATTTAAACAACCGCTCGCGCGCGCTCACGTAGTCGGTTCCGAGTGTTCTTAAAGAATCGCCGACAATCTCTTCTTTCTACGGGAGATAAAAGAGCAGGCGAAGATGCGTACGACGATTGCAAACGAATTGCATAAAAATTTCTAATAAAAATTCAATATTATATCATCGATAGAAATAATTTTTTTTAAATTATAATTTACCGGTTCACCAGTTTCACCAGGATAACCCCATTCACCACGTATACCCGGTGGTCCAGGAAGTCCTCTTTCACCATCGATTCCAGGAATACCACTTATTCCTTTCGCACCGACGGAATTAATACCACCGTCTCCAGGTTCACCAACAGGTCCTCGAGCACCATCCGCTCCTGGTGGACCACGTGGGCCATAAGATCCAGGCATTCCAGGTGCCCCTGCACGACCATCAGTCCCGTTGCAACCATCCAGACCATCTGGTCCCATGGGACCAGGGATACCAGGATTTCCCTATAGAGATAATATAGCTCAAATTTGTTTTTATTTTGTATAATATAAAATTAGCTGAGTATGAACCTTTATAAAATTGACTTACATGTTTGGCCGCCGGCCCTGGGAATCCTTTTGGACCTTGATCACCCTATATGAACAATGACAAATAATAATGATTAACGCGTTATTAATAATCAATTAAATTTATCAATTATGTCATAGTAAGTACCATGCAGGTACTATGTAGGTCACTGTGCATTAAGTATCAATGCACAAAAAGAATTGTTATTCTCAAAGTGTTGTCTCTGACCTAGAAACTCATATGTGGTAACGCATACGCATTTCCTTCATGTTCTTCGTTTCACGCCTACGACGCTCAGGAAACGCTTTCAAAGTTAACACAGAGAATCTGATCTTGCAGTGTATTGGTATGTACTAAAGTCTCAAGCAAACAGAAGCTTGTATGCGTCGCTGCACTCAGCCTGAGGATATGGGAGGGACGGTGATAAAAAAATGTGTCAAAAAAAGTAAAAGACAGTCGGTAGAATAAAGGGCATTAATGGAAATACCAATTGACGTGAAGTCAGTGTCAAATGAATCATACATATGTATAATCCTGACGCTGGAAAACCTACACGAGTCGACGGGTTTGACGTTTCAGTTACACATGCAGGAGTGTAAGGAGCGAGAAATATTATTTATTTGAAAATTTAGATTTTCCGACCAAAAATAGAGATCAAGGAAGGAAAGTTGGGGGAAAAAAGAAAAACTCAACATCTTTACCGTCTTGTATACATTCCTTGCAATTCCTAAGGGCCTTTTGGAAAAAAAATAAATCTGGATCGTGGGAAAAAAAATTGCCAGCAACCTGTCATACGTCACTCTGTATGCCGTTCCAGTTTTCTTTTTGGCTTTTGTTAATTTCCCTAGAAAGTGACGTCGCCGCCCTAAGCAAACATGCGCGCCGCCTTCTCGTGAGAACGGGATGTTGGTGTCACATGACTAGCCAGTGCAGTTCTGACTTCGACTTGGTAATTATTTACCATGGAATAGCAAAATCGATAAAAATACCTGTATAAATAATCCGAGGTATATACCGATACCTTTCGAATTATTTTATCGTTCCGAATCAGATGACATCAAAGGATTGAATTAACGGACTGCATATTTCATACGCGCACCGTCCGAGGTTGATCTCAGTTTTCTTTTTGCCGTATATTAATACACGACTGCCCTACATGGAGAGAGAGTTGACGTTTCGGGGTTCGTGCCTATAGGATCCGTAAAATATTATTATGTCTAGAGCGACGGAGTCTGGGCTAACGAAAAGCTAACAAGAGTTCATACGGTGCAGACACGTTGCCGTAGACACTATTCCCAGAATAGCCGTGAAATTAGTTCCAGATATATATTAGCTAACCTAACAGGGTCTTAGGCTGTTTAAGAAAATTTCTCGGACGTCAAATCAGCGTGATGCGTTTTAAGAAGCTATCAAAGGCAGATATCGACTTCCGGTTAGTAAAAGTATAAATAAATTTTATTTTACAATTACAAAGAACGAGAAAGGATCAAACGGATGTTAAAAATATCAAATTGTGTTTCAAATCGCTTTAATAAAATTCGTTATGTATTATTATATGTAGAAAATTTTAGGTTATGTATCAACGTATCTGAGTATGAGATCACTGCGCAGCATCCGGTTAATGTCCAATGGGAAGTGCGTTATCGTTTGCACGCGTGTCTCTCGCTGATTCCTCCCTTGTTCTCAGCTCGAGAGAGAGAAACTCATTCCCGTAGGAACAGAGAGTTCCTCGGAGAGAAAGGACAGGACGTTGTCAGCACCCGAACTAACCAGCAGGATATGCGTCAACCGCTTCTCGCTTGCTACTCGAGAAAACTTCTTTTTTTTCGTTTCGAGGAATCGATAGTGGCCGTAATTTTGTCTAGTATTTTTAAATGACAGGCACGACTGCTCTGACGTCGTAGGTTGATTCGACCGTAGTTCCTTGCTTTATGCGTAAGGGAATACCAGTATAGGATTCTTTCCTACTATCGGGGAATCCTACTCTACCAGTTTCCTTCCCTACCTTTCTGAATTCGCCTTGCGACACTTTTGCTACTCTCGTAGGATTCCTCAACGAGTCCCTCCGACTGTCTAGGGAATTTTATCGGTGTAGCCCCCATACAAGAGATCCCAATACTATTCTTGCCGATCTAAGCGACAAATATTTTATATCATCCTACACCTATATCGCTCGCAGATATACGTCCGTCCAATGTAATTTAACACGTACGACGTATACTGTATACTGATTTGAATTATTTTCATACCAAATACATTAACGTATACAATCGATCGAATTTAATAAGTATATCGAATACACACTGTATATCTATTCTAATTAATTTTATATCCAATGCACTCACATATGCAACCGATACGATTCGCATGAACGGAAGTGCGTCGTTTTACCCCCGCAAAGTCGTGACATCCTCTCGCCTTATCGTCTGCAACGTCGCGCTCGTGTCGGAAAACTCGAAACGGGAGCATCTCCGTGCATTATAACGTATGTTCAAGTGACAGACAGCAGTATACAGGATGTCGCTCAGTGATAAGGTATCGATGCACAATTGGAGCATTGTGCTTGAATTTCGCAATTAACATATAAAATCCATAATTTTTCTGTAAAAGCTCAGAGACGCTATTTAGAATTAAAAAAAATAGTCAATCACTTTTTTACCTCAAAAATTCCTTAGCACCGTCCATAAAAGCACTGCTCATTAACCCTTCTAGTAATGTGGGTATGTGGGTAATTGTCATGTTGATAGGGATCAATGCCAGTCGCAGATAGTGCAATTTATCAGTAACGCCTACGGACAGTTTGCAAAGCCGAAAGCCCAGAATTGTGCCACTCGACTGTGCTCCTACGATTATTTCAGCGCGTTACACAAGCTGCGTGCGTCGGCCGAGAAAGGATCATGACGTCAGCCGTACGTGAGTCCACATTGACGCAGGCGTCGTTCCTCGCGCTTTCGGCTGTAAACTTGTTTGCCGCTCGCGAATTCATGATGAAAATTAACCAAGAGGAGTTCGCCAGTACAGCCACACGACGTTCTTACTTGAGTTTATCTAAATTAGCCGGTACGTCTACGACTTAACGCATACGAGTCATAAGTGACGTACTTATGTCACGTATTAACCCTACGTAAATTAGCCGTATGATCTCGTGACCTCCATTTCAGATTATTCTCAACGGCCACAATGATCAATGATCGATGTGACAGGTTTGCATTTATCGATCATCACGCACAATGCCCATGGACTTAACGTTTGAACTCTACGTAGTCATTTTTATCGTCAAACAAATATTTGGCGTCAAACTACTGAATTCCTGGGTATGTATTTTTATTATTATTATTTTTTAATCATTAAATTATCGATCGTCATCTCGGTATCGATATTATTGATTTTTATACGCTGTGTCTTTGTATCGATTTCCATTCACCCACGTTACGTCCTTTTGCAATGTCTCTGCAGGTGATCGTCGTCCCGATGTGCATTGTCACGTGCGGTTTGACTTGAAGTCATCGTCAATTCCAGCATCGCGCTGTTACGTAATGCTCGTCAAATTTCTTTTCCTCTCTTCTTTCATTCTCATAGAAACGACCGACCGCTGACAGATGGTGCGACGATCATATTTTCGATGACATTTTCGTCGCAGACTCTGCGCTTACGATCATTAACGTCATTAAGACTGAGACGCGATTGCCTTGTTTTATGCATTTGGTACGAACAAAAAATATATATGTATACATATACATACAGTACATCAGCCAGTGCGAATCGCATGACACTTTTTTTTTTAATTTTTTTTTTAATGCTTCCTCGAGATTGTATGACGTAACGAATTCGTTGTGCACTGTTTTACTGGTATCAAACTGTCTGACGCCATTGGATCATAACTCGCGTTTATGTTATCTGTTTTTGTATTGCGGTTTCCGATGATTTTACTACCTTACCACATATGTTTATGCGTTTTGTATGTTATATAATGATAATAATAATTACCCTGTAGCCTTTTTCGCCTGTACCACCGCGCTCACCGCTCGCTCCTTTCCATCCCTTGGGACCCGGTGGGCCGTCTGGTCCAGTATCTCCAGGAATCCCTGCACGACCCCTGGGTCCTGGAATTCCGGGATAACCGGGCAGGCCCTTTATACCGGTACAATTGCATTTATAAGAATCTCGACAGATCTGAAACATATGAGAGTAGAAGAAAAAAAAAATGATTAGTTTCATTGACATTATTTAAAGAGGATTTATGGATATTGGATGGTTCAATGGTCCATAGATAATTTTAGCATGATAATGTAATCTGGTTAGTGTATAAGTTCGATAATTTTCGTACGTAGACGGTTAAACGTTAAATAATTTCTTAGCATTGAAATCATTGTGGTTTCTCAGTTAAGAGTAACGATGATTAATGTCACGGCCAAAAGTATGCGCTGTTATTTTTTTTTCCCGTGTGTTTTACTATATATGAAGATGAGCGATAAAGACCGTTATTCGAATTGGTATAATGATAGTATTACTATATGTTCCAAGGGACCAAATAAGTCCGGCCTCTTTATTATAACAGCGATGATGCAAGACGCCCGCAATTTCCGTGACGGGGATGACGATCACGGTGGTTATGATCCTCGCGATGAGAATCTCTGAGGTGCAAGATGGCCGCGTATCAATATTTAGACTCGAAGAGGTTTTTGACTCTGGCATTATGGCGCGTTGCGAATAATGCCCATGTCGGCGACACGCGATTAAATTACAATTATTGTTCAACAGCTTCTCTACGTGCGTGACGCTACAGGCGCCCTATTACTGTTATCGGTCCTTGGCTAAGCGTGCCATAATCCTTATCGTTCACCTGCCTATGACCTGGCCTCGCCTTTGGATTTACAGATCTAGGCTATCCGGAGTCGATAATTTTCATTAGGAATCATTTAGTGTCGTCAGGAAGAAATGGTGCGATTTAAAATTTATTATTATTTTTTTTATAATTAAAAACGAGCCCATTTTTATATTTCGAAAATATATTTTTTTTACATTTTTTCATTATTCCATTTTTTATCATCACTGCCATATATTTGGATACCGGCACTGCTCGAATTATATAATACAAAAGAACGGTGGATACTAAGATCCAACCCACGTTTGGGCCAGTTCCCTTATCCTCGTTCCTCTAGTTCAGGTCGGGACGGCCTCCCAACTGACATTCGGTTTCGTTCTAAAAAAGAGTCAAGTTGCTGTCCTGTCTTGTAACAAAGAAACATTTTTTTTCCTCGCTTCCATTTCTCCCCACGAGCACGAGTCAAATGTCAAAAATAAACTTACGAATACACGAGCTAACTTCGAGGGTAGTTACCCACGTGACTCGAGTCCCTGAAATTCATCCTTTTCACACGCACTCAAGACCCTAAGCAGACTCTCGAAATCATTCAAAGGAAAAACAAATTTATTACACTTCTTACGCTTCCTTTTAATTTTTATCAAAGCTCCAACCAATTAATCAACCATCGGATCATTTTTCTCGTAGTGAAAAAGGGCTGCCAATCGAACCCTCGTGTCGCAACAAAGGAGTCACCATGCCGAGAATGAATTAAATATTGAATATGATCTATGACCTGACGACATCGTTTTACGATAAAGTATCGAGGTTACCAGTTTCGTAAGAGATTACGTCTACCCTTAATAACGTTCCAGATTCGTAGAAGACTAGAAAGATATTAGTAATAATTTAGTAATAATTTTTTTTTTCACAAATACGGAAGTATGTATATGCGTATATATATATAACATATAGGCATATATTGTATTTAGTGCTTATCCAAATATGGTGTAACGTGTCAAAGGGATTTTTACCAATGATGGTAAATATTCTTATACAGACCATAAATAAACCTCGTGATTTCTAACGATCTAACACATATACGATCTTCGCCTTACAGTACATGAGCAAGATTGATAGTAGAGGAGATACGTGAATTCCGCGAAGGAGGACACCTTATCGTAGTACACCGAGCGATAAACTTTGCACGGTTCAGTAAATTCGGAGGTTCTTTTTTTCTTCTCGATTTCCATACACAGCCACCCCCTCCCTCCCACCTCCCCTCTAGTCTCATTTCATACATGGTGAACTTTTTTTTTATTTTTCTTCAATTTTAGACTGACTTCTCGGAAAACCAATTGACATCAGCCGTAATGGGTTATCGGAGCATAGCCCATAAACAAACATCCAACCATTCATCGGCGTCCTTCTCATTCGTCGTCATCTTCTTTTTCTACGCATACGCATTCTTTTGTTGGTTCCATGACTATGTTATCGTTATTGCTCTACGCTCATATTACGTGATCGTTTCATTGAGTATTCGTTCTTGTAAAGTTTGTCTTGACTTTACGATCTCTTCGTGTAACGTTAAAGGCTTAGTGGGTTAATTAAGAAAATCTCATTATGACGAAACATAAATTTTTAATGATCCATTGATTAGATATGATAACAATGGGGAGTTTTTATTCTTCAATGTGATATTGTAATTGAGGTATCTTATTAAGTAGTTATATAAATCACGTGGTCGATGACCGTTATTATTCGGTTTGAGGAGAAGCAGAGGAAATAATAAATTAAATGAAACGATAACGCGATGGTCTTCTCTTTTAACTTTGTTATACTTCCCATACGAGCAGTCATTCAGTACTGATAAATGAGCGTTCCAGAAACTAGGGAAATCATATCTACCCTGTTCCCATGCAGTGTATCAATTCTTCACAATGAATTTCCTGAGTGATTTCTCAATGAGTCGTATGGTTTTACACAAGGGTTTTAAGTTAAAATTTGAAAAAAAATATATTGACCATTCAGAAGAAATCTTTCTATGAGTAGACTGTATCCTATTGGCACGTTAGGTCAGTGGCTGTTTGTGTGTATTTCCATGAGCGCGCAGGGTACCTACCAATCGGGCGTCGAAATCGCCCACACGTGGTAGCCTTAAGCGACAGGAAATCTCAAGCGACTACTTTATCGAGAGACATTGTTCTGGGTCTGGTTGATAATTATTAATTAATGAATAAAATTTATGAAAAGTATCTAGTCGATATCGAGAAAAGTATCATGATTAAAAATTCAATATAATTTAATAACGTCATTGTGTCTATTTGATAAGCCTGTTCACATGAATTGGACTATGTTAATTGTTGAATATCAATGAACCATCATCGGCCTCGTGTATTGTGTCGCCGACCTCGTAATCTCGTGTCATATATTACTAAAGGATCATATACTTATATACATAGGGGTGTGTTTACGATAATTGATACTAAAAATATCCATGACGATTTTTAAAGAAATAGACTAGAATTGGGTCCCCCCCAACCCCTTTTCATTATCTATGTGTAACGTTATCTTAATTACTGGGAATAACAGAAGTACAACGATAGTCAGTGACAGGTTGTACAGTACTGTCAAGCCGGTCCCATGGTGCAACCCCATGTTGTTCAAAGAGTCGCCAAACCACGTGTAAGGACCGGTCGATTTTCGAAGAAATCGAAAAAAAAATGTTGAAAATGATTCAGGGGTCGAAGGTCATTCTTAAGGAATGTGAAGATGGGTTAATCTTGGGGGTTAAATGTGAAGTCTAAGATTTTTACAAATAAGAGGGTAGGTCGGTCAAGGACACCTCTGTACTCACCACAGCCTGGCAAGTCGGAAGTTCACTAAGATGAATCCCAAGTAGGAGTAGGGCGAAGAGGTAGACGCCGGGTAGCCTCCGGTCGAAGAAGAGGAAGGCAGGTTTGCCGGCCTTCATGTCTTCGAGAGAGCCCCAGTACCCCGGCACCGAATTCTCAGCAGCAATAAACACTGTCCTGGACCGAACTATCCACAGCGAAGCATGTCGCCAGCCGAAGGGCCCCACGGCTTATTCAGTGCGGACGAGGAGAGCACTCGCGCGAGTATTTCTGTATCCTTGCGCCGGCCCGTGCGCTCCCGTGCGCTGCGCTGCGCTGCCTTGGGTCGTCCGCAAAGCGGCGGGCTTCAGCGACCGCGCAACAGTCTCACCGAGTGAGATGGCCGATCGGTCTCCTTCTCGGCTTCGCTGCCAACCCGGAGGAGGATAAGAAGGTGGATACGAAGGAGCCAGCAGCGGCAACGAGTGGACGAACCAGAGAATAAGAGGCAGAGGGGTAAGCGAGTGGGACCCGGGTGGATAGAGGAGGAGGATGAAGAGGAGGGTCTGGGGTAGTGGAGGAGGAGGCCCCCAGAGGAAGACGAAGACGAAGAAGAGGAATCAAGGAAGTGGTGGTGGTGGTGGCGATGGTGGTGGTGGTGGTGGTGGTTGTGCCGTTGCTGCTGCTACTCTTGTTCTTGGTGTTGGAGGAATTGCTCGAGCACGAGGAGAAAGGAGAGAAAGAGGTGGAGGCGCTCGAAGAATCGCTGCTCGAAGAGGCTGCTCTCTGACTCTGACTCCGAGAGTGCCGATCCTTTCGGCGGAGGAATTCTAGCTGGCGTGGCTCACACTGCCGCCTCCACCTTCCCTCCGAGTTCATTCAGAGCCCTCCCTGGATGGGACGGTCCACACGTCTCTCGGTACCCGGTCGCGCGATATTTTCTGTCTGTCTGGCTGCACGGAGTTGAAGCACTGTGTTCAGGAGGGTTCCCGGCTCCCTAATAACGCTGGTACAGGGAGCTCGACATGACCTGGTTGCGATTGAGGTGAGTTAATTTTTAATTATTATGTTATTTTTTTTAACGCGTTTCTTAAGAAATTTCAACTCCGACCCCGTACGCGGTAACACGTTACGGAGTTTGTTACTCGCTGGAAGAAAAATATACCGATGATCATTTTAGAACTTTTTTTTATCTTCTTGTTTATACATACGATCTCGAGGGATGCTGGGGTAACTTGATCCAAATTGGATGAACTCTACTCTCTCGGATGCTTCCTATTGGTTAATTATCTTCTTGGTAGACATCACTTCGGGCTATTTTGCATCTTTTTATTTTGTGGTTAGATACTGGTTTTTTGGCATTTTTTTTTCTTTTCTTTTTTATTCGTCCCTTTCGAGGATGCCGAAGGATCTGCTTAGTATGTATGGTATACATATGTGGGACTATACGCTGCAGCGTATAGCGTGTGATGGACTTACAGGATCGTCTTATTGCTAATTTCGCCCACGCTTATCGCTATAGATATACAGACCCCTTAAATACACAGCCCACGTATTATCTTTTAATAATCTTAATGTCTCATAAGTGTGTGACGATCATCAAATCACTCTGCGTGTATAATTCGTAATTATAGAAGTAAAGAATACAAACCTATTATTCACATAAACGAAATTGACATTATCTCGTTTAACGTTATTGTCAGTCTATGTCACTGATAAATATTTCTACGATGTTTCATATTGATTTACATCTTTCCGATAACTAATGCTTCAATCTTATCCTGAAGAGTTTTTTTTATTTCTTCTCCAACATTTCACATAGTCTTATCGTATACCGCCAGTCGTCAGATACTAAGTGGATACAATTTCTGCAATACTATTCCTCGGAAAAAAAAGTCAAATTTCAAAATAAAATTAAAAAATTCCTTATTAACATAAATTTAAAAAATATACTATTCAGCTGCTTTTTTTTCACAGATTGATCGCATCCGTGGTCTGCCTGGCCCTCGTGGTAGTAGAAGGGGTACGTAAAAAAATAAATAAATTATCTAACACGTTAATCGGTTCAAGAGCCACTGTCAGAGAAAAAGGACTATGGTCACATACGAGAAATACTTGTCGATGGTATTGTACACGTACTTGTCCCCAAACGGGATACAAACCACCCAGAGTCACATAAACACACAAATAGGCAGTATGCGTTCCGGTTTACAACGTGTACCCGTTTCATTCATTGGTGGTGACGCTCGACCATCCAGGATTCATTCATAGATACAGAAGCTGGGACAGATGTTTTTTCCCATGTGATTTTCGTTTCCATTTTTTTAACATCCTTCACATTGCCCATAATTTTTGCTAAAATAACAAGAAAAACAGGTCTTTCCGAAATCCTAGAAAATAGCAAAATATTCGATACTGTCTTTGTCATTAGCTTGTCACTAGGTAGACAGTACCAGTTCGCCCACAAGAACTTAATTTTATTAGCCGTATGCACCAGCCCTCGTAACCGTTACTCACTACTGGAAATAGTTCACGAGTACATATTGCTGGAAACGTGCTTATCCGATTGGTCCATTGTTTTCTTTTCTTTTTTTTTTCTTTACGGTTCCGCATATCGCGGGGTCATATCTCAGTCTTGTAATCTTGCGTAAGCTGCGTAAATGCGTAAAACAAAAAAATCGGTAATCGACTCTCGACTCTATGAAACTGTCATACGAATCTAGTATTCGGGTTTCCGTAATCTTGTCATAAAAAAGGAAGCAAGAGAAGCGCTTAGACAGACTAAAGAAAAATAAAATAGAAATTAGAGTCAATACGGAAGTATCTGATCTCTTTATCAGCGAAATATTATTTTTTTTTAATTTCAACAATTTTGATAATGAATACTTCTAACGCTTTCGTTATCGACATTAAATTCACGAATTACGTTTGATTTCGCACTACAAAATTGATAAAAAAAAAGTGTATCGTCAATCTATTTAGCGAGGTGTTACGCTATTTGTATAATGCTAAAGACTCGAAACGTTTGAGAGCCACTTTACGCAATAAATAAGCTCGCTTGGTCGGAAACGGTGAGTTAACATGATTCGTGTTCGTGTTTGTATGTGGTACGTAGAAATGAAAAAGACTTGAATGAGAATGAGAAATAAAAAGACTTTAAGGTAGCCATGGTGATAAAGTCGAAGGTAGAGGAAATCTGTGTAAGCTAAGAAAAGGATAGATTGCACTGGTAGTAGTAACAGGTAGTAACAATAACAATAGTAGTAGTAGTAGTAGTAGTAGTAGTAGTAGTACCAATAACAATAATAGTACTAGCAATAGTAGTAATAGTAGTAGTAGCAATAGAATAAAGCAAAAGTCAACGCGAAGCATATAAGGAAAAAATGAAGCAGCGAGATGCTTTAGAATGCTCGTAGTCCGAGCCCGCGAGCTGAAGTTGCGTAACCGTGTTTCACGACGGTGACCAAGACCGGCGATAAAAGGGACGATTCTTGAACCGTCACGAAAAGATATCTCATATCTGGAATAAGAAAATTGGGTTAGCTCCTTTATATAGAGTCATTGCGTATCTAATACAAGACAGCAAGTAGCCTCGATTCACGAATGACTCTGTCGCTAATTAAATTTATCATCAAGCACTGCCGATAAATAAGATTTGACTGGAATTTATAATTTCCATGCATTGACATGCTCGCTCGGTAACAGCAGATTTCTGTCTTACCGATAGTTCTCTTTTTCGTTGTTTCTCTATGCATTAGGTCATTTCGCCTTATGAGGTCATCACTGTTAATAGCAAACTTTGTATTCGGTCGATAACTATTTATACATTAAGAATTGACCGTATCTGTTGAATGTATTTTTTTATTTTTTGCATAATGGCTCTCAAGGTCCTTTCGTCGATCTGAGATCAAGATCGAGATCATATATGTGATGATTTCTAGAGCGAACCGCGTGCCACGAATGATCGAAAGTTCAATTGCAGTTACGCGCTGTACATTCATTGGGAAGATTTCCATGTAGGCAGCATAACACTTATATCGTGAGATAGGATCGTGAATGGGAATGACTTAATAGTAGTCTTACAGCTGCGATGATCGTTCCACTTAATGATTACGATCGCAGCATGATGTTTTACGAGTATCCAGTTACCGTTACACATTCGAGACAGTCTATCAGTTTACCATAATTATCATACGTATTAGAACCACATGTGAATTTTGGATATGTGGGTTTCTTGTTATTATTATTTTATACAAAAGGATAATACTCGTATACTTAGTTGCTCGTTTTGATCGATGAATGGAAATTTAAAAGGACGTTATCCTGTCGCCACCCCCGCACTGAGCTTGTCATTTTGTGTGATAACGGGAGTCTGTTATCAGCAGTGCACTTCCCGTCGATGCGCCGTTTCCCCATAAGAAAAAAATTGTAAAAATGTTAACGGGAGCAAGACAATCATTTTCTCGGAAGCAGCATGATGATGAGTCATCGTGTCGTCGTAAAATGTTTGGTAATGGCGGCAGGGATGCTGGAAGATAAGAGCTGGAGCTGTTTGCCAACGCGACATGAATTCTACTGTATTTATTTTTACTTGGGGGGAGTTTACTAAGAATAGTTTTAGGCATTCCTTTTTTTCATTCTGCTTGTCTCTTCTGATTCTTCTTCTTCTTCTTCTTCTTGGGGACTTTGAAGTAGCCGTGATCATTGTGGGGTCAAAGTTCATTCTGTATCTACACGTTTACAGTTCGTGTTGGAGATATTTCAGTCGCGTAATTGTAATCGTATATCTGTCGGTCCTTATGGGATTAATTATTGGATTATCTTTTTTTTTATCATTGAATCTTTGCTAACCTTTTTATTTATGTTTTTTTTTAGCAATACAATTACTCGAGGTATGCAGGCAGACCAAAGCCGGTCGTACCTCTCCATGTAGGTCGTGGAGATATCGCGAAACCTGAAGGATACGAAGAAGATGCTGCGTTGGATGAAAATTATTCGGCAGGTCCTGAAGATTTTACTTTATTTATATTTTATTTTGTTAATTGATTGATGCTATATACGGAATGTGTTATTTTTCAAAAAATTAAACTTCAAATTTTAATTACAGACCATACCGACGAATCGTATAGGTGGGATTTAAATTCGAAGTCGTATGGGAATCGCGGTGGTGTTATAAACGAGAATGCAGAATCAAGAGATGGTGACTGGAACCGTTCCTCAAATCCTTATGGTGGTCAAGGCTCACAAGGATACGATGGTGGTTATGGTTCACAAGTAGCTGGTGGTGGCCAAGGTTCACAGGGATACGATGGTGGTTATGGTTCAGAAGGATCCGCAGGAGGTTATGGAGCTCAAGGACCAGCTGGTAGCTATGGATCTGAAGCGTCACACACTTATTATGGAGGTGAAGAAAATTCAGGAGCAGGATATGGAAATGTTCCGGAATCGGCGAATTCTTATGGGAGTCGTCAAGATCCTTCTGGCGGTTATGGTGGTCGTCAGGATGCATCTGGCGGCTATGGTGGTCGTCAGGATGCGTCTGGAGGCTATGGTGGTCGTCAGGATGCATCTGGCGGCTATGGTGGATATAGACAAAATCAGAGGGGATATGATAGTGGTTCAGAAAATTATCCAAGCAGTTACACGGCCTTTCCCATTCCTGGCGCAACACCACCTAGAAATTGTACGGGATCAGGATGCTGTGTTCCTAAGTGTTTTGCTGAAAAAGGATCACGAGTAAGTTTAGTAGTTTTAGTTTTGCTTCCTTGATCAACGATGATCATTATTTGCATGAATTATTTTTATTTTAGGGAACACCAGGAACATTTGGCCCGGAAGGACCTAAAGGACAGAGAGGATTCCCAGGTGGTGAAGGTCTTCCAGGACCAGATGGGCAGAAGGGTGATCCTGGTCAGCAAGGACCTCGAGGACCTAAGGGAGAGCGCGTAGGTTTTTTGTCAATGAAATTAATGTTTATTATGTTCATAACATTTAAATATTAACATATAATATGTTTTAATAATTTAGGGTAGCATCGGTGTGCCAGGATTTCCTGGTATCGATGGGATTCCGGGAGTTCAAGGAGCTCCTGGTAATGCTGGACGTCCTGGACGGGACGGTTGTAACGGAACGGATGTGAGTGATTAATATCGAATAATATAATTGATTAAAAAATAATAATAATTAATAACATCTTTTGTAAAGGGTGAAAGAGGAATTGATGGACGTCCTGGAGAACCAGGTCCTCGAGGCTTCCCAGGTGTTCCTGGTCCAAAAGGTAACAAGGGTCAACCAGCTTTCGCCGGAAATTTCCCAGTTGGTCAAAAAGGAGAACCCGGTATCGATGGAGTGAGAGGTCCCCCAGGACCTGCGGGACCACAAGGAGAACATGGTTTATCTGGACCGAAAGGAGAACGGGGACCATACGTAAGTATCTGCGTTAAAAGTAAATAATTAACACTTTAATATCAATTAACGTGAACATTTATTTTAGGGAGCACCGGGTGCTTCAGGACCTAAAGGTGAAAAAGGTAATATGGGTCTTGGATTTGAAGGAGTGAAAGGTGACAAAGGGCAGAAGGGAGATCGGGGCCCGCCTGGTTCCACGGGACCACTATATCCATTTAGTGGACCTGCTCCACAGATGTCAGGTCCTACTGGTGATAGAGGCATAAAGGGAGACAAGGTAGGAACTGGTAACTTTTTAAATAATTGTTATCTTGAAACTTAATGATAAGTTTTTTTAAAATAAATTTTATGCATTTATTAGGGAGATACTGGTCCATATGGACAAAAGGGTGAACCTGGTCCAATGGGAGATTACGGTTTTCCTGGAGATGTTGGAATGAAAGGAGAAAAGGGTTTACCAGGTGTTCCTGGTATTCGAGTGAGTTTTATTAAAAATTTATCTACAAAAGATTAATTTTCTGCATAGGTTGGAAAAATTTTTCTTAATTATTATTGTCCTTTTTAGGGTAGAGACGGTTTCTCCGGGCCCCCAGGACCTCCTGGACAGAAAGGTGATCGAGGTTACGATGGATTGGATGGTTTACCTGGACGTCCTGGAAAGAAGGGAGAACCAGGACGCGATGGGCCTACGGGAACTTCTGGATTACGTGGTCCCCCAGGACCACCTGGTGTAAGTTATTTCATATATATGATATTTACATCTACTGAAAATTGATAATAGAATTCTATTTTGCATTCCATTATGTGACGAACAGAATAATTACGAAACTATTTACAGGGTGGTAAAGGGCGACCTGGGCCTCCAGGACCTCCGGGACCGCGAGGATTTCCAGGTCCAGTTGGTCCGAGAGGATCGGACGGTTATCCAGGAACTCCTGGTTTAAGAGGACCAATCGGTATCCAGGGCGGGCCAGGTCTGCCTGGTACCCCTGGACCGGAAGGATTACCAGGTGAAAAAGGAGATAAGGGAGAAGCTGGTCTCACAGGATTCCCAGGATTGACTGGACCACGAGGTTTTGATGGGCCTCCAGGACCTGCTGGACCTCGCGGTCCTATGGGAGAGAAAGGACATTCGATAATAGTAAATATTATATAACCATTCGTTGAATTGCCAGTGTTTTTGATTTGCGCTAAATATTTTTCTTTTCTCAATAGGGTCCCAAAGGAATGGATGGTACACCAGGATTGGATGGTGAAAAAGGTCAAAAAGGAGAACGAGGCTATGCAGGACTACGAGGATTTCCTGGGGATTCTTTGGAAGGAATACCAGGAGCTCCTGGAGCTATAGGAGCACCAGGTGAACCTGGTGTACCAGGACGTGATGGAATCCCAGGAACCCCAGGAAGTCCAGGAGAAAAAGGCGAAATAGGTGGCCGTTGTCAGGATTGCTTACCTGGTTATCCAGGACCTAAAGGAGATCGAGGGTTCGACGGTATTCCTGGTGTAACAGGACCTCGAGGACCACCTGGAGAACGTGGATTCCCTGGTGAACCTGGTGCAGATGGACTTCCAGGAGTAATTGGACCACCAGGAGCTCCGGTACACTTTCAGATCTAATCCTGTTTTGAATACTGATAAATCATGTGCTAACTCATTATTAATTACAGGGTAGAGATGGTATTCCTGGAAGTCCTGGACCTCAAGGAGAATCAGGTGCACCAGCAATAGTGCTTTTGAGTAGTTTGAAATTCGAAAAGGGTGATAAGGGCATGCGAGGGGAACCGGGAAGACAAGGACCTCCGGGACCACAAGGTCCTATTGGAGATAAGGGCAATATCGGACTGGAAGGATTCCCTGGAATGAAGGGAATGGCGGTAATTAATTTAATTATCGTGCAGTAATAATTATAACCTCAATGGATAAATTAATATAAATTATGTACAATTTTAATAAATAAAGGGTGAACGAGGATTCCCAGGACAAGACGGTATTCCTGGCAGACCTGGAACTCCAGGATACAAAGGTGAAAAGGGTACTAGTGTAAAAGGAGAAGCTGGTGAACCAGGACTTAAGGGTTCGATTGGTGAAAAGGGTGAGCCTGGCTTATACGGACCCAAGGGTGAACCAGGTAAGCATCGTAATGAAAATATTTTATTATTCGTAATTAAACAATTGAATACTATTATATGTAAATTTCAGGTAAATGCCCACCATTGAACTTGGAACTTAATTTAAGGGGTGACAGAGGATCTCCTGGTGAAAAGGGAGAACCAGGACCTCCTGGTCGTGATGGGTTCCCAGGTGATAAAGGAGATCAAGGACTCCCGGTAAGTAAATACAATCATTTATATATATATATATATAGACACATACACACACATATAGAGTAATATTGAATGAAGACTTTATACAATGATAGTGACATAAATTTATTAGTAATTTCTGAAGTATAATAAAAAATCCTTCTGATATGGAACTTTTACATCTTTAACCTCGGCAACGAGGTCACGGCTAGTGTATAGATATGCGGTTATCAGTACCTAGAAATTGTTGAACATAACAAGACCGCACCACTATGCAGTATCAGTTTTTAATAGATTTAAAAATACATGTTAGAATTGCATTTAAAAGATTTAATACAGTAATCCTGATTGACGCACGATAGTGCTCTTCTTTTCAATTTCTCTTTTTCTCTTTTTTTGTTACTATTAGTACTTGTTAGTTAATTGTCAGCACATATCTATGATGGAACGCTATTTTTCTCATTAAATTATATTCTTTTCAAAGCTAATCTGGTCACATTTATTAGGGGATTCCACAATACATAAATTATCTTGCAGCATTTCGTTGCTTTTTCTTTAAGAATGACTCATGGCTTATCAGAAATAATATCGCATGAATGGTTTTAAATATTATGCCAGGGTCCTCCAGGACCAATTGGACCAATAGGATCTCCGGGACCAGTTGGACCCCGAGGGCTTCCAGGACAACGTGGAGAAAAGGGTGACATTGGTGTCATGGGTTTCCAAGGCGATCCAGGACGCGATGGACCACGTGGCTTTCCTGGTGCTGCGGCTCCTAAAGGAGTTAAAGGAGAGCCTGGAATTTCGGTAAAGGGAAGTCTAGGTCTAACTGGACCACCAGGCGAGAAAGGAGAGCGTGGTCTTCCAGGACCACCAGGAAAGGACGGTCCACGTGGTTATGCTGGATTAGTAGGCTTGAACGGCGAAAAGGGTGATACCGGGACTCCAGGACTTAATGGTCTACCTGGAACACCTGGAGAAAAGGGTGATACTGGTCCAGTTGGTCCAATTGGACCTCCAGGAGTTGCGGGAATCCCAGGAATAGATGGAAAAAAAGGTACAGTAGAACTCGTAAAAAAAACTTTATTGTATTTACGAATAAATAATTAATTAACCGCACATAAATTTTAGGAGAACCTGGTTTGTCCGGAGAACCTGGCAGGACTGGTCTTCCTGGATTCCCAGGCGTTAAAGGGGATTCCGGTGAACCTGGAATGGATGGGCAGAAGGGTTATCCTGGAAGACGTGGTTTCCCTGGTGTTCCTGGTCGACCGGGACTTGAAGGCCCACCTGGACTAAAAGGAGATCGCGGTGAGAAAGGTTCTCCAGGTTTCCCTGGACTTCCTGGTATGGAAGGAAAGCCTGGACTGCTTGGTCCGCAAGGTCTTAAAGGTGACCATGGATTCAATGGACCACCTGGTGCACCAGGACCTATTGGTTTCGCAGGAGAAAAGGGAGATATGGGTTTCCCCGGAGCCATTGTAAGCTCACGTTTTATTATTATATAATATTTTAAAAATTTAATTGAAAAATAATGTATAATTGAACTGTTCCTGAACTGCTACAAATTTGTGTAATATTTTTAGGGCAGAAAGGGTGAACCCGGTCTAGTATCTGAAAAGGGTCAGAAGGGTGAAACTGGTACCCCTGGACTTCGCGGGCCCCCAGGATTGCCTGGACGAGATGGAATCGATGGCGCAAAAGGTGAACCAGGAATACCAGGAGTAGGTAAAGACGGAATTCCAGGACTTAAAGGAGAAAAAGGAGTTCCTGGAGGCGATGGACTTCCTGGATTGCAAGGACCAAAGGGAGATCAAGGTGTTCAGGGATTACCTGGACTCAAAGGAAATACGGTAAATAAATTAATCAGATATTCTTTTGAGAAACTTTTATATTTTTAAAATAATTAACATTGGTTTGTCAAAAATCTTGTTTATTGTTCTTTTATCAATTTTTTTATATCAATAGGGTCCTCCTGGTCCATTCGGCGAACCCGGGCCTCCTGGACTTGATGGACTTGCTGGAGAAGTTGGCGATATTGGTCCCGAAGGACCTCCTGGATTCCCTGGACCCGACGGTGATATAGGACCACCTGGACGAGATGGTCTAGATGGCGCTAAAGGAGATCGTGGTCCAATAGGTATTGAAGACACAATAATATTATATTATTATTAAATAATAAATTACGAATTTTCTCTACGAATGCCCTTTATTATTTATAGGATCTGCTGGATTCCCTGGTATGATAGGACCACTCGGAGATAAAGGAGACCGTGGTCCCCCTGGATTGACTGTAGATATCAAGGGTCAAAAGGGTGAACCAGGTGTTCCTGGTCGTCATGGATTGACTGGATATAAGGGAGAACGAGGTTTCGACGGTCCTCCCGGATATGATGGTGAGAAGGGTGATAGAGGACTACCAGGACCTGCTGGACTTCCGGGTGCCGTTGGTTTCCCGGGCGAGAAGGGTAAGTTATCTTCTAACGGTGTTTCGCTGAGATTAAAAACTATCTCTAATATATTATACATTGCAATTATCCTGGCTGCTTCAGGCGATATGGGAGTACCTGGTCCTAGTGGACTTCCGGGTTTAACAATAAAGGGAGAGAAAGGATTACCAGGCCTACTAGGAAAACATGGTCGCGATGGAGCGCCTGGATTACCAGGAGAAAAGGGTGAGCCCGGATTAGAAGGACTTCCTGGGCAAAAAGGCGAACCAGGACCGTACGGACCCATTGGACCTCAAGGCGAGAAGGGTGACGCAGGTCTTGCTGGACTGCCAGGATTTCCTGGAATTAATGGTCCTCCAGGACCACAAGGACTTCAAGGAGCAGATGGAGAACGCGGTCCCAAAGGAGACCAAGGTTTACCAGGACTCTTTGGAGCTCCTGGACAGAAGGGAGAACCTGGCCTGACTGGTAAGATTTATTTAGATGTAAACAAAAATCATCATACCCTTGGTATTTACTTTAAATATTCCTAATTAAAAATTTTTAAATCCTTTTGCTCAGGACCACGAGGATTAGACGGAATTCCCGGTGAGAAAGGAGATCGTGGTAACGATGGACAACCTGGATATCCTGGACCTCAAGGAGAAAAGGGAGACCGAGGCTATCCTGGAGCTGTAGGTCTGAGCGGAGCTCCTGGATACGTTGGCGACAAAGGAGATAAGGGTGAAGATTGCTTGCAACCACCAGCAGGTCCAAAAGGAGAACGCGGTTACCCTGGTAAATATTCTTGGTATCTCATAATCATTCCATCACACATGAACATTATTAATAGAATCTAAATATCCAAAAAATTGTCCAGTAGTTATCCAAATCCCTCTAACTACACTAAATTGTTAACGAACACTTATTTCTCGCAGGTCCTACAGGCCCACCAGGTCCCCCTGGCGAGAGAGGACCTCAGGGTCCCGAAGGCTTCCCTGGTATAAACGGAATTAAGGGCGCACAAGGCCCAATTGGTGTGCCAGGTCCTGCAGGATTTAGAGGTCCGCCTGGTCCCGTCGGACCACCAGGTTTCACAGGTATTCAAGGACCAGTTGGAAGCCCAGGTCCTAAAGGAGAACAAGGACTTCCATGTGAGACCATTCCGGATTATCTAACAGGAATCCTCCTGGTTAGACATAGTCAGAGTCAAAGTGTTCCCACTTGCGAACCAGGACATATTAAACTCTGGGAAGGCTACAGTCTTCTTCACACAGATGGCGATGAAAGAGCACATTCCCAAGATCTGGGTAATTATTCTTTAATTCAAATATTTAAAAGCGACTTGACAGTACATGCTTGGATAAATATTTCTTAGAACTTCTTCATTAATTTACAATACGGAAAATCAGAAAAAATCTCTATATTTTTTTTTATTCATTATTATCTAACAGGATAAACAATTCTTTATAGGCTCAATTGAGAAAATCTTCGCTATGCGCATCTTACATATTTAAATTCCCCATATATGGCGTAAAACCCAAGGCAGTGACTGATCGTACAGTACAGTACTTCTTCATTAATTTACAATACGGAAAATCAGAAAAAATCTCTATATTTTTTTTATTCATTATTATTTAACAGCATAAACAATTCTTTAAAGACTCAATTGAGAAAATCTTCGCTATGCGCATCTTACATATTTAAATTCCCCATATATGGCTCAAAACCCAAGGCAGTGACTGGTCGTACAGTATTGCGAGGACAGCATCGCGCAATCGTTTTTTTTTTCAAATCTCTCTCTCCCACTATTTCTTTTAATTTGAGCCGTCCAATAAATTTTCTGAAAACAGGTTATGCCGGCTCATGCGTAAGAAAGTTCTCGACGATGCCCTTCCTGTTTTGCGACGTCAACAACGTATGCCATTATGCGAGTCGCAACGACCGTTCCTATTGGCTCTCTACCAACAGTCCTATTCCGATGATGCCGGTTGAAGAAACCGCCATCGAGGAATACATATCCAGGTAGAGTAAACAAAATAGCAGTTGAAAACAATTTATCCAACATCTTTCAGACTCATAGGTTATAATGCAAATCGCATACAACATATTTGATTTCCTATGCAACAATTTTTCACTACTCTTAAAGCAATTACCTACTGACACGATTATAATGATCGGGCGAATATTATCGACAGATTTAAGTTTTTCTCTAATTAATTCATTATTATTATTATTATTTTTTTAAATTAATTTCACTATGAATTCATATAAAGGAATCGTCGCTAAATATTACTTTGCATAGATATATATGTGAAGCTATTGCGATTGGTCGAAATTTATCTTCATCACCAGTTGATTTAGTAGAAAAAAAAAATACATTTTCGAATAAAAAAATCTTTTTTTAAGGTGCGTCGTTTGCGAGGTACCAGCTAACGTTTTGGCAGTGCACAGTCAGTCGTTGAATATTCCAGAATGTCCAAATGGATGGACGGGTCTGTGGATCGGATACAGTTTTGTCATGGTACGTAAATTCGGATGACATGTAATCAACTACACTGATGAATAATAATAAAATAAACATTGGCCAATTCTTTTCCATATCGTTTGTTTAGCACACCGGTGCCGGTGCTCAGGGCGGTGGACAATCACTATCTAGTCCTGGATCCTGTCTGGAGGACTTCCGGGCAACACCGTTCATCGAGTGCAACGGTGCCAAAGGTCACTGTCATTACTACACAAACGAATATAGTTTCTGGATGGCCAGCATAGACGACAACCAGCAATTCAGAAGACCTGAAAAGCAAACTCTCAAAGCTGGCAATTTAAGGTCCCGAATAAGTCGTTGCCAAGTCTGTATAAAACACACGTAAAAGAAATTCATAATCAATTTCATACGAAATTGGTAATAATCTATTGAAAGTTAAAGTCTACGAAGGGCAAAGAAAATGAAAAGATATTGCGTAAGCCTCTGCAAAACGAGTGTATAATGATTGCCATTTTGTTTTTCATGCTAAAAAAAGAGAGACAGAGAGAAAGACAAAAATAGGGAAAGAAAGGAAAAAAAGAAGAGGAAAAAGAAAGAACAAGAAATTTTTTTCCCACTCTTTCTCTATCGCTTGTTCTGTTCTTTCTTTTTCTTTTCTTTAATTTCTCTCCTCTGCCATCTCTATAGTCTCTGTCCATTTGGATCAGCTCTCTTTTTTCTCGTCCTCCTGTTCGCGATAACTACTTCGTATGCCCAGTGTACTACCTAGCATGTAAAATAATATATAATTTATATTCGTAAATCCGTAATGGACGACTAAGTTTATTATTCGTACTACCATGAAACACTGCCCATATCCAATATGGCAAACTCACATATTGTATATTAATATAATACTTTCTTAGCCTCGTAATCGTGTGACGCCAAATATTTAAGTACATACATAGGTATTTTGCTACGTAGACAATAAATCTATATTTTGAAAATTCACTTGCGATTTTTACGTTCAACTTAGGAATTCAACTACACGCGCACACACCCATCCATATGTAACCAGCATATCGATAAGACACTGAATTCCTCTCAGATTGATTATCACTCCAGTACTTTTCTCCTTCTCAATATTAATTTCCCGCAAGTCAGTGCGACTGCTGACTATTTGCGATCTGGAATGCAAATTAATCGAATGAACGTAAACAGCAGATCGTTATTATTTCTGTGACGTATACTCGACAACATAACGAGTATACGTGTTATCACGAATATGGTATATACCGCCAGTCGTACGTTTCACCATGAATAAATGTCATGGAATAACGACCTTTTTCTTTAATATAAAGTTAACGCAGTCACTTTCGAAGGTAGGTGAGTTTACTGAGTAACGCAAATTTTTTATTTAATAAAATCGGTCGAGACTGACGATGCGATATCTTGCTTAGTAGCTTTTTCAATGTAGTTCTCGGATCAAAGCTAAAGATTTTGTTTAAGAAAGACACCGATTTCGTATACATATATTGCAAATACGACGAGTTGACCTTTGTCGAAATCTAAGAAAACCACCTCGACTACTTTTCGTGATATTCACGTGCCACCAGAAACCCGTTCCCGTGCGATACTGGAATTTTTAGTAAGATCCTTAAAATATCAGTAGAACAGTCTTACCTGTGTCTTCTTCTCTTATAAGATTTTAAGTCTATCGGATCTTCTCACAATTTGCTCTGACATAGGGTTAATAATTCATACAGTCTTGTGGTCAATATCCTCTGTTTTACTGTGATGATATCATGGTACGAATAGATGCGGCCATAGCCACTGACAGCTCTGCGCATTTTACCAGTGACGTCATCCAACCCTCTACTCCGATTGGCTGACTGCATATGTTTCGCAGTCACGCCGCAACGTCAGTTACATTTCGAGGGGTCACCCGCTTACGAATCGAAACGTAGATAAGTCCCTTCAAAGTGAAAACTGATGGCGCTTTGAACGTGACGTCATTAGACCCTGCGCGAACTTAACAAAAATACGATCGCCAATGGCTACACCTTGTCCATTTGTATTATCCTGCGATCGACTTCCTACTGTCAGCCAGACAAGGGGAGTTATGTGTCTCCTTCCGTTACCTATTTCGTGGCAGGATGGAATCATCAAATTAAATTGAATGGGACATCTTTACCTGCAGGACAATCTGAAAGTCGACGTTTATTTTATTATTGTTTGTATTACGTTATAATGACAATTAAAACAGCGTATTGACAATATCGTCATATTGGTAAGACGAAGATTTCGTAGCGGTAGAAAAATAGCGTAATAAAAAATTTATTAACGATAACTCCTATTTATATTCATGTTGTAAATACTCTTAAGTTATGTTGTTTATCTATCGTATTACGATTATGCTTGCCCTTGATAATTTGCCAATCATCGATCTTGATTTTGTCCTACGAGAGTGTCGAGCCTCCAAAAGTTCGACAGTCCCGCTTTAAAAACTTGAAAAACAACATTCCGTAAGGCAGTGAACATTTGCGTGTAAAAAATGATTCGACTATTAAACGTGGAAGGATTATACGAAGCTGTGGGAATAATAAAAAAACAACAACTGGCTGAGCATCTAATTAATTAAGTTAGCATGAATCGTGGGCATGATACTTAATGCCTTGGGGCAGATCAAATCATCTACGTAGCAAAATCGAAATCCATAATGTTTAATTACAAACGGAGGTGTGGAACCTGCCGACCAATCGGAATCTTCTTCCAGGATCGTCAGAGGATTTCAACTGTTTCCACATCCCGTTTTGGTTCAGTGATCGGGAAACAAGCAAACCTTCGTTATACTTGTACCTATCGGGGCTAGAAAGTGCACAAGTGTTCGTAGGGTTTAGAAAATTTGATTTTATATTTTGAAAATATATATATATTTTTGTTCAATATGTCTTCGAAAAATTACACGCGCACACGGTGGGACGTTCAGGCGTCGGATATTGCAAGAAAAACTCACAATCCCATCAGGTCAATCGTGGAGAATATCGTTATCGAACCGAATCCTAATAAGAATATGATAGCTCTATCTATTGGTGAGTTTTTTAAAATAATTTTTATGAACGCCTTATCGAATATGAGGGATAGAAATTTTGGAATATGGACATTCCATGGAATATGGACCATCTGGATCTTTTGAGGACATTTGGACGTAGAGAGTGACTTTAATGCTTAGCAACTCTGTATAGTTGTATGTATATATACAGCATTCTGTACTTTTCCGTATTAAGGTGATCCCACAACGTTTGGAAATTTAAAAACCGCTAAGGAGGTAATCGACGCTGTACAGGAGAGCGTTGCGTCGCAATTATACAACGGTTACGCACCTAGTACAGGTATATTAATTAGTTTATACCAATTAATTATTTTGCAACCTATGAATCTCCTTAATTAATACATAACAAGGCTCTACCCTATACCATATTGCAATTTACACGTAACATCGTGCAGCGTACAAAGTAAAAATAATTGGACTTCAATTTGATAGCATATTGTCGGAAATAAAAAAAAAACGGGAAAAAAAGACCATTTTTTTATATACAACTTTTATCAAAGGGTATCAAAAAGCAAGAGAGGCGGTAGCTGAGTACAGTTCGAACGAGTTTGTCAAAGTCGATTCAAACGTAAGTACTGAGAAGAAATCATATTAATCTGAAGTAAAAGAAAAAAAAAAAAAACGTAAAGAAATTATGAATGTTTTATTTTAATAAAAAAATGTTAAAACTTTTTCTTCGGTAACAAACAATATTTTCAGGATGTCATACTCTGCAGTGGATGTTCCTGCGCTTTGGATTTATCTATAACTGCGTTGGCACGACCGGGACAAAATATTTTGATACCGAGACCTGGTTTTTCGATTTATCGTACCTTGGCAGAAGGTCTAGGTATTACAGTGAGGTCCTATAACCTTTGTGTAAGTAGTATACAATATAGAATTCTGACAAGTATAGAGGAGCAGGTACCTAAAGTGAGCGACAGAAAGGAATATCGACCCTCGGCCATAATAAAGATTAATCGAGATTAATATCGATTCCCTTTGTAGCCAGATTCAGGTTGGAAAATCGATTTGGCCGACTTGGAATCAAAAATTGATGAAACGACAGCTGCAATTGTAATAAACAATCCATCAAATCCCTGTGGATCGGTATTCGCTCGTGATCATCTATTGGATATTTTGGATATAGCAGCTCGATATTACGTTCCAATTATAGCTGACGAAATATATGAACACATGGTATATATGAAAAAAAAAATATAGTCGAAATTTTTATTTTACATTGCACGAAAAATATTCTTGAATAAGATTTTTTTTTTATCATCAGGTATTTCCGGGTCGAACATTTTGGTCGTTAGCTTCTTTGTCCAAGGAAGTTCCTATATTGTCCTGCAGTGGACTCACCAAGAGGTTCGTAAACCGCGTGATAATAAATATACATGAATTCTAAATTACGACAGCTGGTACAGTCAATTTCAATAATGTAAAGTGAGCTTTATTGTTATATGAATTTACAAAAATTTATATGCCTCGAAATTTTACAGGTTTCTGGTACCAGGCTGGAGAATGGGTTGGATTATAATTCACGATAGGCAAAATATTCTCGACAGGCAGGTAAATGTTATTTTTATATTATTCATACACGAAACTCAAATAATGCATATATAATGAAATCGACTACCCCGAGACGGTGAACGTGACGAATAAAACGATTGGAGAAGTCTTGCTGTGGAAAAAAAAAAAACAGAGAAAAAAATATAGGGGTGAGAGAAAATGAAAACAAAAGGAAACACGTCTCTCGCCGCGAGAACAGAGATTTGATTAAATTTCGTTCGTTAAACTTTGCTCGGTTATTAAACTCTCCCGAATTGTTTCGCGTATTCAGGATTTTGCGGAGTGAAATTGAATTTAAAAAAAAGACGATCGCATATACCAGATTGAAAAAAATAATTTCACGATAAAGGGAAAAAAATGAGTTTCTGTTTTTTATTTTAAAAATTCAAAAATTATACTTTACCTATATAAACATATCGAAATCAATAGTCACTGTATTACGTTTATTCAATTTTTCGATAGATTCGCAAAGGACTGCTCTCTTTGAGTCAACGTATAATCGGTAGCAATACTATCGTACAGGGTGCTTTGCCAGCGATATTAAGTAAAACACCACAGAAGTTCTATGATGACGTAATACATACACTATACGTAAGTAGCCCTTTAATCCATCACGAATTTCTCATCGATTTTAATAAAATTTTTAAATATCTTTTTTTTTTAGACACATTCAAAACTTGCTTATAAGTATATCATTGAGGTACCAGGCTTAAAGCCTATAATGCCAGACGGCGCTATGTATATGATGGTAAGAAAAAAAAGGACGGACTGTACATAAAAAGAACAGAATACAAACCGTTCGATAACTTTGTTCTAATTGTTCTTCAATTTTTTTTGGGGGGGATTTTTATTTTGTATATATAGGTGTACATAGATCTTGGCTGCTTTCCTGAATTTAAAACCGAGCTTGAATTTGTGCAGTGTTTGCTCATGGAGGAGTCTGTATTTTGTTTACCAGGCCAGGTTCGTTTCTGGTTAATTAATGAGGTTAAGATATTTTTTTATATGGTTTTAAGTAATTAAAAAAATTTTTTTTTTCAGTGCTTTGATTATCCCTCTTATATGAGAATGGTTATTACCGTGCCGGAAGATATGCTGCAGGAAGCCTGTTTGAGGATCAATGATTTTTGCGAGAGACATCATTGCAAGACGTCCCATGAGATCATTAGGAATTCTCTTCAGCGCGTGGAAATACCTTACTAATCCATTTTGGATAATTGTTCATTTAATTAGTTATTAGTTTACTCATGTACATACATACGACGATGCTTCCACCAAAAATATTAATTAATTCTTTTTTAATCACATACCAAGAGTTCATCCTTTTTCATGGATTTTGCGAATGTGGCAGCTCATTTTTTTTTAAATCGATACAGAAATAAGGGAATCGCTTGTATTCGTGGTAGCTTTAGACATTGTAATAGGGCCTGACGAATGTTTTCTTGACGAATGTAAAAAAAAGTGGAAAACAAAAAATACGATGATAACTACGGGCATGCCTCGTTTTTCGAAAATTCCGGTTTTACTGTCAAAATTTTATAAGTGGAAGTTCTCATTAAGACTTACAGTAGAACGTACATTTTCTTCTTTATGAGGTAAAAACAATCGAGGAGAAGGAAATGAAAGTTCTACTCTTTTAAAATCTGTTGAGCTATAACCAATGCAAGTTGAAATGATATTTAAAAAAGATTAATTTTCAAAAATGATATGCTACGCTCACGAAGACTTTCTCGAGTCATTTCACGTTCATCCACGTTCGATACGCGTGCCGGGTTCTTTTGAAACTCATGTGGCGTCTGCCACGGTACAGGTACAGGAAAAAGAAAATTAAAAATCGATAGAAACTATACAATTTTTGGAATGTAAAAAAAATGGTCCATTCTCATTCAATGGTTATGATTTCGTAATGATTTTTTATAGGCGAAACTCTCAAAAATTTTTTACATTGTATTTCTTATTATTTTAGTATTAATGCTATTGTTTCGCGAAACAGTAACAAGCTCTAGAATGAAACGTTCATTGGAGACTTTTTTTCAAACAGGTCGAGTACCTGGTACCTCTTGTCCTAGTAATTTCAGTAGCTGCCACAAAAACACAGTGACAGCCTTAAAAATCATTAAATCCGTGTCGCACAGATATAACAGTTATGGGATTAATAGCCATTAAAAGCAATTCAAAGCCAGTAAAATAACGAGTCTAAAATCAAATTGAAATGTCTCTAGTATAATCCCTAGTATTTTTTTTTTAAATTATCAATCCAAGAAATTACATTTCAATTACTCGGCGGATCTTCCTTAAATGATTTCTCGAGCAGAAGCCTAATTTCGAGATTATACATAATTATATTCCTAGGTAGTTCACAGAATAATCTGAGCCACCTTAATTGACCAAAAAGTTCAAAAATCATTTCGAAATTCACGTAAAATTCCTCAACCAGAGTTCACATAAGTTCATCCGCTGGATCTTAGTGCATATTTATTCCCTTTAAATAATTCCTTATTCTTACCGAGTCTACAAACTTTTTGTCAAGGCTGTACACACTCGTTTGTACATTGTTAACTGAAAACCTTCTATAGAGCACCTAAGGCTCATTATCGCATACCTACATACATTATAATCCATGAAGCAACGTTACAGTCAGCCAACCTAACGTCGCGCAAACGAAACACGTTCGACTCCCTCGATTACAATTCTCAATTATCCGAAGATTACGGTCACGTACTCAAGCCTGATTGAGACTAAGATTAATTTTAGAGTAGACTGTACACGTAACCCTTATAAATGTTCTCGACCCGATGGAACATTAGCGAGGGTAAATTCTGGGCAAAAATTTTTCGATTTAACGTAAAAAAATATTAACTGGTTAAGGAAGATGAGAAAAAAGAGATTTCTTTTATTAAAAAAAAAAGATCGATATTCTAACAGCAATTCGTACGATCTGAGAAATTAGAAGAAATTTTTTAAATATTAAAACCAAAGTATTAGTTACCCTAAAGATTTTGTGTACTTAGGACGATTACCATTCTGCAAAGGGATGCTGGAGAGTTTTCGGGGTGGCGCAGATAGGTACTTTTTTTTCAAGCAGACTTTCCTCCCTCTAAAGACGTGAATAATAGAGTGGCGTTGGTGCACCCCTATAAGCGAGGGACGAGGTACTGTAGAACTAAGGGGTCGAGGGGGGTGCTAAAAAACGTATTTGACGAGGGGTAGCAGAGAGCAACGAGAGCAGGCAGCCAAGCAAGAGCCAAAGAAGAATATACACGTTCATCTTGTAGGTACCAACCACTCGTAAAAGAATGAACAACCCCCTGTTCGCACGTGCTTTATTCGAAAACAATTGTAGACTTTCAAAAAAAATTCCAAGGGATCTTTCTTTGGATTTTTAAAGATATTCAGACATTTACGTATAGACAGAGTGCATTAAAAAAATTGTCCAACCGGACGAATTAATAGCTTACTGTATGCTGGGTATAATAATAATAATTCGCAGAGGATATCATTATAATGCATTTATGTAGAATTATTAAAAATTTTCTAGTAGATCGAATTTTAACTTTTCGGTTAAAAAATAACTATCACACTCACGTGCTTGTCGGATTTCACTTTTAATACAAAAAATCAAAGCTTAAGCTTTACGTTTAGAATGTTCAGGGCAGGGAGGGTCTATTTATATCGTCGTCGGATCGCTAGGAGGACTACGGGAACATTATGCTGTCGTCCAGTTAACTGTACGTAGTGTGTTGTATCGCTGATACCTAACTGGAATAGCTTCAGGTGGTATTGATCCTCGAATGACACCTGAAGTGGATTTCTATCCAGGTCGATATTGATACTTTTATAATGGGAAATCGATCTGGGTTTTGGACGTTGGTATTGAATTTTATAACATTCAAAAATATTTATTTTATTATACTTCGAACATTATTTTCGTATCAATATAAATACAGAATCGTATATTGAGAAAAATTTTGAAAAAATATTGGGTTGATACAACAACCCTGCGAATTCACGTAGCAAACCTTAACCCCATATATATATGTATGTATGCATATATATGCATATATTTGGCAGGATAGTGAAGAGGAGTTTTTTCTTATTTTATATAAATAGTGATTGATAGTTATGAGGATTTTTAAAGCTTTATGAAGACAATTCTGATAACATTTTGATTCTTAACATTTACTGCGAGGACCATAAAGCGATTTCTGGTTCTGATGGACTTAGAATTAGCTAGGTATCGTGGGATTAGGTTAGAACTCCAATTTTAAATGCAACAAGGTTTAGTTTTATTACTAGTCAAATGAGAAAAAATTGAGACAAATTTGTAGGGAACTTTAAAAAATATGTATTTCCTCTCTGAAAATTCCTCCAGTGCAAATATGAACTAAGCAAAGCAACTGCTGCTTTTGTTTGAATGAAATATTATTTGTGATTTACATGCAGTGTAGTCGAATGAACTCATTCGGATGATGTTTATTGTAACTATTTGATGGAATTGAAATAATACTGAAAATTTTGTTGAATCCACATTGTCGTATTTTATAAGAATAAAATTCACTGCAAACAAATAAGCTGCTCTGAATTGTATATGGACCATTGGTTTTACCAAATTTTTATTTTTAACTTAACTATCAAATACAGATATCGAACCGTCCGAGTTGTCTGATTGTCGATACATCATATATATATATATATATATATACGTCCAAATACAGATTTGACGTTAAACTGAACAACGTATAAATTTATCTCAAAATTTTCCATTTTTTGATTCTTTATGTTTTTTCAAAGTTTGGTATGCCACAATGGATCCGCCGTTTTCAGTCTTCTGAATATGATATCAATTTTGGATTCAGCAACCTCAGAAACTTTAAGATATCCAAGCACAATGAAATCGTAATTTTTTCGTGTATATATAACTCACTGATAGTAAAGTAAGTAAAAGTCTAAGTAAACTCTCGAAATATCCAATGTTATTGGTATCCAAATATTGGTGTAACATTTTTACCGTGCGTGATATCCCTTTGCATCGCTTGAGGTTCATCTGGAAAAAGCATTGAAGATAGTTGCCATTTTTTTTTATTGGAAAATTTACTTGTAACAAACAAACGAAAAATTACTGTTATCGATATTACAAGACGTCCCGAGGTTATTATGTTCAGGGACATTTTTATCGTGAATTTGGTAGTAATTTTTAGCATATAATTATCTCCGTATAAATAATCGCTTTTAGACTCTCTTTTGCTGTCAGCTTTGTGCGAATAATTTTTTCTTATCTGAGCAGCATGTGTACAATATTACGCTATACATCGTACATTAGTGAAGATAGCTCACGTGCAAGGCCCGCCATCGAGATATTTATCTCTAAAGTCAAAGCCCGAGGTCGGAGTGACCGAGGGTTAAGATTTGGCAGATTGACTATATGCGTCTTTATCATAGACATGTAAAGGGCTATGGGTCTGTCTCACTTGCACTGATGGATGTTATACAGAACTTGCAAAATCTAAAGGCCAAGGTGGTTCTAACGTGTATGCCTCTCTGTCCTATTCATGTAAATTCCCTTTGATCTATCTCACTCGCACTTACAAGCAGTATAGGAAAATCCAAAAATTAAATGATAAGAACCTTTCCGTTGCCATTGGGGTTAACCCTATATATATATAATACCCAGAAAAGTATGTAATTACCTAATTATCTCTACCTAATCAATATCACGTGCATTAACACCAACCAAAACATTACTGTAAAAGCTGTGCTAACCAAGCGCAAAAGACTATACATAGTCGAAACAACAACGATACAAGAAAATTTGTATTAATCCAGGTATCCCGTGACATTTAATAATCTCGAAATCCCATAATACACAATCTATCTGTAAGAAGAATTAAGCGAGTAAATACAAACATATTCTAATCCGCCAGAAAACAATACATCGATCCACCCCCTAATCCCGCAACCCATCAAACTGATACACTCGGCACACTAGCAGCCTAAGGGTTACCCAAAAGCTCGGTAAAATTGTTCACACCGTCTAAGAAGCGTTCTCAGTGAGATTTTCTAATTCAAAAAGCAAAGAATCTGACAAGACACGCGTTCACGTCTCCGCGCGTTGAAAGCAACGAAGCAGAGATAAAAAAAAAGAGAAAAGAAAACGTTCCTCTGGGTCAACTGATTAGCATGTGGCAGTAAGGCGGCCGGTTTTCCACAAGATCCAGGCGAAGCCTCCCCTAAGACGTAGGAGGGTAACGGGAAAGGTAGAGGGTGGTAGTGGGAATCAGGGTGTGCCAGGGTGCTCGAAGCTGCCAGGAGAGTGCATCTCTTTGGCCGTACGTACCACAGCACGTTCACCCGTTATAAGAGACAGGGTGTTAGGTAGGGTAGGGTGTGCTGTTGCCGCCGTCGCCGTCGCCGTCGCTGCTGCTGCTGCTGCTGCTGCCGATGCCGTCGCTGCTGCTCCCATTGCCCATTGGCATTGCTGTCCCTGGTATTGGTGTGTGACATTCGGCCGGTAGTGGGGAGCGCGTCTGCGCCGGAAGGATAAGAACCGTAGGGAGTTGGCACGCCGGATGGAACGGCTAGTGAGTTTTATCCAACGATCCGGGAGGCTCGTTTAGGTAGTGGTCCGCGCCCCACAGCCGTGACTGCCAAAGAACTACGGGCTGCTGGCTACTGACTGCCAGCTCTCTTCTGCTTTACTCTCGGTTAGCCCTACAGGAGAGCAGAGTCCGTATCGACCTGTTAAAACCGCGTCGTGATAACCACGCGGTGACATAAAGGAAAAAAAGGCATATAAATATATCGTCTCTTTGTGTGACAGTGAAATACATTCGGATAAGAGAACCGGGCCTAGGCAAGGTACGTCTTTGAGGTGCATCTGATTAGTTTGTTTTATTATGAAAAATAGAATACTTCATTTTGACAGTGCCTGCTTCATTTGGGATATATAGCGCGCTAGCGGACTACGGGCTAACCACCCGGTACTCATTGAATTCGCTGTTGTCTCGGCGTGCGCATTTGTCATGACGGTATTTTTGCGGTTTCTTTCTTTATTTATTCTTTTTAATCTTCAATTATCTTCACGTTCTTCTGCGTATCCTGTCGTTTCTGGGTGGCGTAAGTCGTTTATCGAGGGTGCAATAGGGGTTACCTGCTTGATTTTACCTGGCCAATGGCGCTGCCCCTGCCGCCTCCTTAGGTTCTCTCCTACACCCCAAACAGGTTATTGATTTTGCTCAAGGAAGAGGATGCGAGTACGCCCTTAGGGATTATGCTCGTTATACGACAAATTGTTGGATTATGTTTGGTTTTTATGATTTTTCAGTCTTTTCTCTTTTTTTAACGTTTATTTTTTTTTTACTTCATTTACGTACACCGCTTTCTTCGTTGTGGCATTACCGCGTGTGCGCTTCGTGTAATTATCTATAACGTACGTGGTCTACGTACATATTATCGTATGTAGCTATGAATTTTATGGATTCGTGGGTCACGGGTACTCCACGGGTTCTCGTCGGAAGACACGACGGATTTACATGACGTTCTGGCTCGCGTGCATTTTACTGAAGTATTGGCAAGCTGTTGCGGCAGTTCGATGGCGATACACCGCGAGTTCCGTAAACCTTTATAGCTCAACGAGAATATCCCGCGTCTCGACGTAACAGTAATTTTTTTTTAAAGAAATTTAATAAAAATATAAAAAAATATGTATATTTACCTGAAACTAGTTATATTAAAAATTGACATTTGATGTACGAGAGTAACTACTCGTTATTTCGAATACACGGTTAATGGGGGTGGGAGTGGAGGATCGAATAATAATTTTTTACATTTATTTATCTCGTGGGGTGTTGAAAAATATTTTATTTAACTGATGTAAATAGAATACAAATTCTTGTATATATAGCACACGTGACCAGACACAACAAACGTTACGCAATAATGGTAACCTTTTTTTAATGGACGCTTACCTGGGTATATCTTAACGTAGAGCAAGACCGGAGCAGACCAGACTAAAGGAGTTTATGTTTTCTGGATGGTTCTTACCACTCGCGAAGTCTGTCTACGTTTCGACGGAGGGTCGCGTTCTTTTATAACTCGGGGGGAAACGGCTTCTGATAGTGTCGTACATGTGTGAAGCAGCCGGCAAATGGAATTCGTCGAAAACGAAAACGCCCTGTCCTTTGAAAATGTTTTTTCAGAGAGATCTTTTCCCGTACTACATAAACTTCATCATTACTATGAATGAGTTATCACGAAGGGACTATATTATGTATTAAAAAAAAAATTAATCTTTGAATTCCATACGTTTTAAGTGAACAAAGGATAAGGCCAATTAAATGTTGAGTAACTTTTTAATGTTATCGATGTCTCAATAAGCATTATAAGTTTTGGATACACCACGTTGGCAATTGATGCATTGGGGAAATGTCTAATTATCCTATATTCTGTCTGGACGTTGAATCACCCTGTTATGTATTTTTAGGGCTTTTAATATATTAATGACAATCGATTCTGTCTTATTGACTGTATAAGGGTTGCTAATGTCTGGAAGACTTCCGAACATCCAAGCATTAAGAAGCACTTTGACTTCCAGTCCAAAATAACCAAGTACGGGTCAGAGTTCACGCTGGCTGCAGATCGATAATAAAATGCCACGGTGAGGCCAGGTGCAATTATAATTAACGCGTATTGACTGGAACGCCGTTATACCGGGTGCCCCTATTCGTCATGGTTCGTTGGCAATTGTATATGGTATTTCCAAAAAAAAGAACAAACAAAAAATGCATTTTCGTTCTATTTCGTTTTTCTATTCTTCCAGCGAAATTAATGTTCGAAAGCCAAGCGCGGCAAAATTAATTTTTGAATGCTCCGAATAGCGAGTCTGATAAAATAATGAAAATTAATGGAAATATCGATGAAACGTACGTAATGCAGATTTATCATTAAAATTCGTGCGATGCAAATGCAATGTTTTTTCTTTTTACTTATTTAATACAAATTTTATAGAAGTCGCACGTTAATCAATCCATGGTTCGAAAGTGCAATTTAGTCGTTTCGCAAAAATATTTTTGAATTCGCATCTTAAGGGACCATGACTAATCGTTAAACGGCCGTAGAAATACAATAGCCACATGTCCCTTGATTAGGATGCGTTTCTGGCGGCCAATAACGACTTGGGGGATGAAAATCCCCTTGGGTAACTATAACAATGGAAATAGGGTGTCTGTAACAATGGCGTGAGTAGCACGTAGAAAATGAAAGAAATAAATAGGGAAGGGCAGTGGTAACAATTTTATAAATTCGACACCACCGACTGCAATTGCAATTTATTGAGTACGTACAGTGTTATTATGTGTATCAAATAAATTAGAAATTCCAAGCGTGAAACCATTAATGAAAAATTGTGTTGAGGATATTTCTTTTCGGCTCTGTAAAAGGTCATTAAGTCAATCACCAGTGAGTTTATCATAGAGACTCATCGAGGATGAAGTAATCGATGAAATTCTTTTGACGATGTCAAATACGGTTTGGCAATATAATTTTTTAAATTTAGTCGTTATGTACCGCGCAGGTACTGTATATAGGTATTTTACGTTGGCAATGGCATATGGCGTTGATAGGCCACAAGGGTTAACGGCTCTTGACAATCTGAAAGCCCTATGGCACTCGTTGGCGCTTCATGTAAAAAGTTCGTTATCCATTGAAACTTCGAAGGGAGAAAACGACAGGAATAAAATCAGTTTTAGAAATTATTTACGGAGACTGAAAAGTCTCATATTCGCAAACAGCTACCCATTTTCATGGCTCATATATAACCTAATTCTGTCGATATTCCATCCAGCGGTGTCAAAATGTCATCGATTTCGGATAACCGATTATTACCAGCGGATCTACTCGAGAAATCTTGGAAGCCGATAATCCGCCGTCGTGCAATCCGTTTCAGGTCGTTCGCCCAAGCGATGCATCGACAATGAAATTTAATCGGAAAAATCTAATTTTCTAATCGCATTTCCACGTTTGATAATTCTCGAACCCATTGTTCTACCTCCTATCAGAGTCAATCGGATAAAACAGTCTGTCGTTTACGTTGACAGTATCAACATCCGATTTAAGAATCCCTAGCAATCACGTGAAAATCCCCAGAAACCCATAAGGCTGAAGCAAGACGGTTAAATCGGGGAAAAAAGAAACACAATAAAGCTACATCCACCGTACCTACTAACCGTCCGAAGAACATCGACTCACCGATGACAGAAAAACATCCATATCAGAGACCAGAGCAAAGGCGGCGTAAATATACATAGAAATTTGTCGTCAAGCAAAGGAGACATTAGCGATCGACGGGGGTGGTTTTGAGACGTTAAACGGTGGTTAAGTCGGCAGCGATAGTAATGGAGGGTGGTTTTGGGCGCATGCAACCCCTATCGATTGACAACCCTCTAGCAGCACGACCACCGCCGCCTCTGCCGCCGCCATCACCACCACCACCAGCACCCACCACCATTGCTAACAGCACCGCCCGCCTCTTGGCCTTTCTCTCAATCAATCCAAGTAGAGCTGCTCTGTTCCCCTTTTCCTATATTTCTCTCTCGTTCTACCTTCAACCTACAACCTCCGTTCTCTGTCCTACTCGGGCACCTCCGCTGACATCAACAGCAGAGACGGCAGGAAGCTCTCCTTTCGTCTCTCAGACTTTTCCGCATCTCCGCGTCGTCGTCGTAGCCCCTTACCACCCTCTTCCCTTTTCACCCTCCCCGCCTCTCCCTTCCCCGCGTACCATCCTCTCTTCACCATCACAACCGTACGCTGCTCCCCCTTTTCTGATCCCTCATGGCTCCGTGGAGTACCATCTCCACGGGGGTTAAGAGAACCCCTATTTCCAGGGCTACCCGCCCTTACATGGAACGATGGGGGCGAACGTCCTCTTGTCTCTCTAACTTCACCCTCTAAGGTCTCTGCCCTTCTCCTTCCTTCTCTCTCTCTCTCTCTCTCTTTCTCTCTCATCTAGTTGGTCCGCTGCCCAAATATTTTACGAGCTAAACTACGCCCGGGGGCTTTTATTCGGATGAAATCGTAGCGAAGTTAGGGTGGTTCGCTTGATTCCACTTTAACCGGGACTTTACTGATATTTCAACATTTGTCAGTTATCCCGGGATAGTATTACTGTATGATAACTTTTGATATCGATTTAAACTGTTATTACTGTCAGGTGATTATTATTATTGAGGATTCCCGTACGTTTCACAGAACACACCCTCAACGTATACATACATATATGTGTGTGTGTGTGTGTGTATAATGTAGATAGAAACCATCCATCCGGATACCTACGGTGATTCTTGTATAATTTATCCAATGAAACGCGCATGTCCCGTGGCTTATCTTATATAAAAATCCTTCAAAAGTCATTAGACTGTCAGCGAGGATCGTGAGTCATGGAACGAAAGGAATGACACTATGAATTATCGTATAATAGAATGACTGGAAAAATATTTCTTGAGACTAGGGATGAATTTTTTTTTAAGGGATTTCGATCGTGTGATGCTCCTCCCTTTGACGGCGACTGTGAGTCTTACGTTGGGATGATCATTTCCACGTCTCTCATACCCCGTTGTCTCATTAACCCTTTTCAAGATGGCCACGTTCCAGACCACCCGTTGACCTTTTTTCCTCTCCCTCGGTAGGCGTTCAGCCGAGAAACTTTTCTGGGATCAGACGTATCAGTCACTTTCCAAGAAGACACTCTTACTAATCTCGTTAACGTCTAAGAATTCTTCGTCATCTTAATCGCCTTAATAAATTCCCACTGTTACGTCATCCGCCAGCGACGTCATTCGTCCTAACCACAGACACCCGTGAAGATCCTCCTTCACGTTTCACCCCTTGAAAATCCTGACACTGTCTCGTCTCAAAAGTTTTCACGACTTACAGATTGTTTCTATTGAAAACAGCCCCAATTAGCTTCTTTCATTCCTATTAGGGACGGGACGCAGCCATTTTGAAATATTCTGACACTAATGGCATTATTATCCCAAGGTATGGACATTTTTATAGGATCTAAATATTTTGACGTTGGGCATGGATCGCAGTGACGGGTACTGAAAACAAATAGGCACGTGTTATGTATTCTTTTTAAAAAGAAATTTTTTTCTTTCTTTTTTGCCTTTTTTATTCTTGGATCAAGGCAGACGAAAGTTCGGTGTGACGTATCTTTATCGGCTTAAGGTATGGTGTGTGACGTATACGAGAAAGCCTGAAAAATGATTGCCTATCAATTGCAGGATGCTGGAACTGTAATATAGGGAAAATAGAAAATTCGCAAGGCTGTCGCGAAAACGTCTATATATTTGGTACTATGGTAGGGATCGTTCAATTTCCATTGCAGATGAATTTTTAAATGTCACTCAATAACACCGTCATGGAAAATGTCCTTGGTAACAAATAGTAGGAGCACAAGTCAATATTTCATTTCGTATTGGGAGTTACACTCGTAATAGACTGTGCAAAAAAAATAGACATACATATAGAGAACGGGGAGATAAATCGACGTGCCTAAAAACCAATCAACGAATCGGATTAATATATAAAATTCAATCATTCCCTGAGCGTCAGCTTTTGGAATGGTTTTGATTCTCGGTTTACGGCCTGATGATCCTCTATAGAAATTGTCATCCGGTCTGACTCGAGGAGTGCCGGAAGTTGCGAAATTATGATCTTTCGCCATTATTACGTACCGAATATCGTGTTAACGTTACACGTGGAATTTCGCAAAGTAAATTATATTATTATAAAATAGAAAAAAAAAATTCTTTTGGATTCTCCAAATTTATTAGCGAATAATTGAATTCACAGGACGTTCCCCATGTACACCCACGTGTAATTAAATTTATAAACCGAATCGTAATCTGCGAATAAATTGCCGCCGGGCAATTCCATCCACTTGATTAGCTTCAGTTCCTCTTAACGAATGACCTCATTTTACGTTTAACAGCGTCCAATCAGCATAACAATTTTCACGAAATCAAAAAGCATCTGATGATGCCTAAGTGGAATGGCTGTTAGATAAAGCAGCATCATAAACTATAAAAATATACTAAATTATATCTACTAACCTAAATTCATGTATTATCCTTAAGTCAGAGGTCATGATATTGTATCATTAACTCACTCAGGCTTATCATTACTAATATGATAATAAACATCCATTTGTTACACGACCTTGCCAAACCAATTTATTTTCATATCCCAACTGGTCCATGACGGTAGATACTAGTCCATCGTAAAAATACAAAAATTACGTCACCACATAAAATTGATTTCAAAATCTCTATTTCAACTCTCGATCAACCAGCAATCAGACACATCAGAAATAAATTGAAAACGATGAATATCCAAAACGACAGTAAAAACTCAGTCGAAATTTACTTTTTTTTTCTCATTTTCAATTTTAAAATATGACTCTCTATTAATTATCCGCTAGAAAAATGTTACTCACTCAAAGTGATCACACGGAAGCTTTCGAATCTGCGTGTCCGTTAAGAGCCGAGCGATGTTGCATAAATAAAAGTTTGTTATACGAGATAATTAGTGGAGTATATACCAGCCACTGAAATTCACGAACAATACCCACGGATTCATTGGGCATAGTGAGAACAATGGAGCTGTATATTATGTCCTTTGTAAAATCGAAAAGCAACGGACCGCCAGCGTTGAGTAACGACGAAAGTTTAACCTGACTTGCGTAGTAAGTACTTGGGAATCCAAGAAGTCGAGTACCGATGTATCGTTTTCCAACGTGTATACCGTACTGGTTATTTAATACGTTTTAACGGCACTATTGGATCTCGTGTTACAATGCGACTTAACCTAACCTGAAAACGGCTTCCTTTACCAGTGAGTCCCGAGGGGATCTTTACACTGAAAATAAAAGTGAATCCTTACTAGAAGCATTCCCTTGACTTTTATTGCGCTACGTTTCTTACCCAGCGACCAACTGACACTAAGAAGTTAACACCCAACACTTTGTCTCGACTTCATTATCGTTAAAGTCAATGACGTCAATTTCTGACTCCTAAGTGCACATCCCCTCGCCCCTATGCCCCATGTCTAAACTATTAAACTACACGACTACCGATCTTCCTGCCACTTTACACAACTCTATCGGATTAAATTATCGGTCAACGTCAGACTAATTAAATTCAAGTGATTTTTCAAGAAGAGGAAAAAAGGTCAATAATTTTTTTTTTAACCATCGAAAATCCATCGGGATTAATCAATTTTCAAATTTCAATTTAATTCAATCCACTGATCAATTTGACACTATGCTTTCCGGCTTACGTCACTTCTCTTCTATATTCCGGGTGTTTTCACAAATTGCGTCAGACCTCCGTTTGTCAGCTTGCTTACGACTGGCTGACGTGCAAGTTTCGCTGCGAATATTATACATATAATTTTGAACGCGAGGCAATAGCTTTGCCTTATTATTCGTTTGTAGATTTGTCGGGGTCCCTCGTGGTTAACTGAGACGCGACTGACCTCGCATCCGGTCTCGGGACGAGAATGGAATCAAATGGAACGGAGGGTTACTAACAATAAGTAACAATGGTAGATTCGTACGCGACGGCTCCTGTTTCCGGTACGCCCTTTACAGCAGTGCCGCCCGCATTCATTTTACGACTTGTGTACAGAAGACCGAATGATCGCACGCATCATTTTCATCGTGTCCAATGATTCGGAAATTTCAGTCGCGTTTTATTTGATTATGAAAGAAAAAAAGTTATCGCATTGATAATAATTTTTTTTTATCACGCTGCAAACGACGAAAAATCAGTTGGTTAATTGTCACATATAGTTTTTTCATTGATTCAAATCTTCCTTATCCTCGTATTTCCTTTCCGTAATTCATTCTAAGCTCAAGGGATGCAACTTGATACCATCGGAAACTGGTACATCCACACTGTCACACGGTGCTCCCGTTGAAAAGCAGCCTTGCATAGTTTTATCCCCGTCACGCTCCGAATTGTCGTCGCAATTAATACGTTTGAGAGCATTAGCACGCTACGGTTAGAGACATTTACGTCGCGCTACGCCGCGGCCATTAAACGTTGTGGTTTAATTACAGACAACGAAAGGAATGGGTAGACACAGAGGAGTGGTGGAAAAGAGTGGGAGGGAGTGGGTGGGACAAAAATTGGCATAGTATCAAAAATTCATTAAGTAGCATCACGTGATAAAATAAAATAGTTCACTGTAGTATATATATACATATATATATACATTTATATATACACGCGTACATTTATATATATATATATATATATATATATATGTTTAGTACGCTAATGTATTCATTAATAATTCTATATTCGCTTTTTTTCATGTTACAGCCGCCAGCACTAATGCTTTAGTAAAGAATCCAGAGTTGGCGAAATGGGCAGCAGAATGTGGTCCACGATCGCAACGTTACTATCACTGGCGACATGCATAACTTCAAAGATGGCCGTGGTGCCGCACGACGTCTACCCGGGTTTCGAGGTGACCCACTTTCCGGGAAATCTCAAGCAAACGTCGAATTTTCGTCTCCTGGAAACTGGTTTCTCGAAGTTCTTCACGGTGCTGGGTAACGGCGTAGTGATGACAACTTCCGACTTAACGCCATTAGTTAACAAACCAGTGAACTTGATTGTTCTGGAAGAATTGGCGAATCGCACGGAGACTCATGACCTGCATCTATACGTGATCAATCGACGAAGCATGTTAACCTTCTCGCACGAGCACCTGGGAGAGGGCGAGGTCACGGAAAATGAGGAACCGGGTAGGGTGGTCAATGGATTTCCGGTTCTCCACGCCCACGGTAGCTTTCCGGTTCACTATAAGATCCTACCGGATGACTCTGGCGAACGGCCCTTTGCTCTACGCGAATACATCACCAAGAGAACAGGATACAATTTGACACTGAAGAGTCACAAACAGGGTGTCCATGTTGTTACAGCTAGGCCCCTTGATCGTGAACATAGAAGAAGCTACACCGTGGTGATACATGCATCTGATAGTAATTTTATTAGCAGATCAAAAATAAGTGGCGTGGTTCGCGTCTTGGATGTCAATGATAACAGTCCTAGATTTGAAGAGGAGACGTACTACTTTGAGATAAGGCCCTCGAATCTGGAGACACTGACCCGGGACTCGATTGCACAGTGGAAAAGATTTTCTACCGTGGGCAGAGTTACTGCCAAGGATGATGATGGTGATAACGTAGCATACCAACTGATAACGCCTAGTAATTTAGTCGTGATAGTGCCCCAGACCGGGGACTTATTGCTCACTGGTGAACCTGATACCTCGATAGAAGAAGACGTCGAGTATGAGGTCTTCGTAGGTGCTCACGATTTGAGAACGCCTAGTAGAAATGCTAAGAAACCGGCCAAAGTTGTTCTTCGATTTTTAACGTCGGTACCGATCGCTCCGGAAGTGCATAGGATACAGAAGAGACGGGTCACGAGGGCCGTAAGGCCCACGAAGAGGGTCGAGTTTACCGAGGCTGATGGGGACGTCGAAGGGAAGGTGGCTTTTTATTTGGAGAAGGAAACCGAAAGGGAGACCTATAAAATACGTGATGAAAATCAATGGGTCACGGTTGGGTCAAATGGGTCCGTTCATGTACGCAAAAAGTGGGACTACGAGGAACTTGGTCCTGAGAAAACCATTGATTTTTGGGTCACTATCACTAACACAGGTATATATCGTCTATTCCAAATGACCCATCAGACATTTTATGTATATTCTTTAATACTAGGTCAATTTAAGATAATTGGGCCTTATTTATTGATACCATTATTTTTTCTTTAATCGATCAAGCCCGCTGTCCTCAGTACGTGTATGGTGAATCCTGTACAATTTACGACGGTATTATTTTTCGTTCTGAACGTTTCCGATGAACGCTTCCATATTTTCTTTATCTCTTTCTCATATCATTATCACGTGCTTTTTTTATTTTTATTCACCAGCCCTTATTCTTGTCATACTTTCAGTCAGATTTAGTCCTAAACATGCACCGTTGTACTAATATTGTTTTTTCTTCTCTTTCTTACAAACGCTTCGCTTCCAAAGGGCTTCAATGTAAGTACAATTTCTATCAATCTTCTTATCATTTATACGCCTTAACAATATACACGAATAATGCTTTCTAGAATACAGCAACCGACTGTTAATCATTCTTTTTACTATCTGATCTGCTTTCTCGCTTGTGTCAGTCGTATCATTAATTTCGTCTACTATAATCTCTTCTTTTTCTGTCTACGATTTTAGATACGGACAATCAGCGTGTTATTATCAATGTCAAGGATGTCAATGATGAGCCGCCATATTTTATAAACAGGCCTTTACCCATGCAAGCAGTCGTGCAATTGAATGCACCACCCAATACACATGTCTTCACTCTGCAAGCAAGAGATCCTGATACGGATCATAATATTCATTATTTTATCGTGCGTGATCGGAGTGAGTATATTAATTATAATAATTTATAAAATTATATATAAAAATATATGAATGATCGAATTTGCTTATATCTCGAGATATAATTTCCAATGTGTCCTTGAGCTTTTGAGCGATACGAAAAACAAAATTAGTTAATGCGATCGTATCGCTACTTGGCAATTTTTTTTCTACCAGTTTGGCATTTCAAATATATGTATCATTATTATTATTGATTATATATTTTTTATTTCGCAGCCGGTGGCCGATTCGAGGTTGACGAACGTTCTGGCGTCGTGAGAACTCGTGGGACTGATGTCTTCCAGTTGGACATGGAGTATGTGCTTTATGTAAAAGCCGAAGATCAGAATGGACGAGTGGAGGAGAAACGTTTCCAATCGACACCGGAGGAACGTTTATCGATAGTCGGTGGAAAACGAGCTCCGCAATTTTACCTAACGGCTTACGAGGCTGAAATTCCAGAAAACCAAAAGAAAGATTCCGAGTAAGACGCGATCAATCAGAAGCGAATTAGGATGATAAAGGTTCAATAATATTTGATATAATAAAAGTCGATTTTCTTTTTCAGTATTATTTCAGTGAAGGCCAAATCATTTGCTGATCGTGAAATTCGCTATACGCTTAAAGCACAAGGTCAGGGTGCAGCTGGTACCTTCAATATTGGACCCACTTCCGGTATTGTCAAATTGGCCAAAGAATTGGATTTCGAAGATTTACGGCAGCCTCACATTTATTCCTTGATCGTTACCGCCACTGAGGATTCCGGTGGATTTTCAACTACGGTCGAAGTAAGATACGGATGGTTATTTTATTTTCGTTATTTCCCATTAAAAAATCCGCTTCTAATATATCAATATTTTCCACAATTTTCCACAGTTGACTATCAGAGTATCGGACGTGAATGATAACGCACCGAAATTCGAATTGCCGGATTACCAAGCGCACAACGTGGACGAAGACATTGCACTTGGCACGAGCATATTGAAAGTGAAAGCAACGGATGCAGATTCTGGTGCGAATGCAGAAATCGAATATTCCGTATCAGACGACCATTTTAGCGTTGATTCGAACGGAATAATTGTGAACAATAAGCAGCTCGATGCCGATAACAACAATGCATATTACGAATTCGTAGTAACGGCAAAAGACAAAGGTAGGCAAAAAGAAATCAGCTCCACGAAAACAAAGTCATTTTATATAAAACAAACGTTCCTATCGTGCTTCTTATAAATCAGGCGAACCCTCGAAAACCGGAACAGCAACAGTTCGAATTTACACGAAAAACAAGAACGACGAGGAGCCAAAATTCTCTCAACAAGTCTACACGCCAAATGTGGATGAAAATGCTGGACCAAATACTTTAGTAACGACCGTTGTGGCATCTGACAAGGACGGCGACAACGTCCGCTTTGGTTTCGTCGGTGGCGATACGTCCTCAGGACAATTTGTCATAGAGGAAATAACTGGCGTAATAAGATTGCATGGAAAGGCTATATCGTTGGACCGTGACAAATACGAGTTGAATGTTACAGCCCTTGATGACGGGGCATGTTGTCTTAACGGCGACATGACTATTCATACAAGTACGGCTGTTGTTGTTGTCTTCATAACAGACGTGAACGACAACAAGCCTGTTTTCAAAGAATGCGGTACGTACTATCCAAAAGTCGAAGAAGGGGCGCCCAATGGTAGTACTGTGATAAAAGTACAAGCCACCGACGAAGACAAGGGTGTCAATGGCCAAGTTAAATATTCCATTGTGCAACAGCCTAATCAAAAGGGCACGAAATTCACAGTGGACGAGGAAAGTGGCGAAGTTTTTACCAACAAGGTAAACGTCAATCGCCATTATTGTTATTGTATGAAATTTTTTATTGGGCAGGTAAATCTTGATTTATCGACTTTTATAGGTATTCGATCGTGAGGGTGATGATGGAAAATTTGTGTCTGTCACGGTTAAAGCTACTGATCAAGGCGAACCCTCATTGGAAGGTGTTTGCTCATTTACTGTTGAAATCACCGACGTCAACGACAACCCACCGTTGTTCGATCGTCAGGTAATCATTTGATTTGACGCTGAATATGGGTTTTTCCTTCGATGAAACTAATTTAATATACATCGTTACATATTCACAGAAATATGTTGAGAATGTAAAACAAGATGCCAGTATAGGAACAAATATCTTACGTGTCTCAGCATCTGATGAAGATGCTGACAACAATGGCGCCATAACGTACACACTAAGTGCACCGAACAACGACCAGAGTCTACAGTATTTTGAAATCCAACCGGAATCTGGTTGGATTGTATTAAAGAAGGCATTGGATGTGAGTATTTTTTAATGTACAATATAATAATAATAATAATTAATAATAAATTATAATATAATATCAGTCATGGCTCAAAATTTATGAACTGACGAATCAGTGCTGAAATATAATTGATCGCAGAAAATGACTATTGTATCAAAACGTAAATTGCATGTATTATAGCGACAAGCACTAGAAACGTCCGAGCATATGTTATTGGGCCAAAATATCGATTAGAATATTATACATAGCCGAGTGTACACTTACTGCCGACATTATATATTTCCGTTGTACTTATGTTTAACACGTGTCCGTTTTGTTGCTAATCGGCATATTTCGTATATACTAACATGCGTTTGACCGTACCATTCTGATTTCTGATTCACTAATTACGCGTGTGTCTATATACACATATGTACTTGCAGAAATTTTGTTATATATTTATGTGAAAATGCACGATATTTAAGCGCATATTTTTTAAAAATGAATTTTAACGTAGAAGCAATATATATATATATATATAATATATTGACATTCATATGTGCATATATGCATACATTCTGCAACTAAAAAATGAGTTTCATTTGTACGGCACATGTATAGAATTTTTATTCCCATTGATATTGCACAATGTGTTCACTATGGTACTTAGCTATGCCTGATTTCCTCAAATGCTTCACGTACCTTGAACAACAACAAAAAAATACATATCTCGATCGTTCTGACCAATTTTTCGAGGAACAAGATAACGATAATACGAACGGGAGAAAAGGACGAACCGAAAAATCTCTAGAGAAACGAAGAAATTGATAAAGACGAGAGTTTAATGAGATACGAATGGAGAAAAAAAAATCATAAGAAAAACGTATGACGAGGACAAGCATAATAGAAAATGCAGAATGTTGGGCAAAAAAGTAAATACGGAGATAAGAAAATTTTTGGATGTGCGCTTATCGAAAACCGAAAAAAAAAGAGATGTACGGTTTTCGTGCGCCTTGACGACAACTAATTATCTAGTGATCGTTCATACTGGGCAACGGTGAAACGTATTTCACGTCACGAATTTTTTAATTTTGCGATTTTTTTTTTCGTTTTTTTTTTTCGTTTTTGGAAAATTAATTTCGCGCGGTATTTTTGTTGTTGATTTTTTCACGAGCTCTCGCGACCAACGGCGCAAGAGGAACTCGATTGAATTTTATACTCGATGTCACGTAATATCTCCCATTATCAAGTATAATGAGTGGACGTGGAACTTTGTGGACGGTGAATTTTTGTGCATCACACACAACGTGCGTGCACTGCGATCGCCCTCAACTCTATACATGTTTTCGTGCTTAACTCTACTAACTAATGTGAATGTTTTTCAAAAGGGAAGTGATGTTTTTTGAACTTCCAGGAGCAGGTGGGAACGAGATTTTTTGAGCCCCACGTACGGTGTACCTCCTCATCTTCTACGCATTTTGTGGTGCATCAGACATAAACAATTTTTGAAAATGCTTGCGATATTTTATATGAATGTGTTTTTGATTCCTTTACAGGAACGGATCTCACTAAGACTCTCTATCTCTTTCTCTCGCTCTATCTCGCGCTTTCTTATTCACTCTCCTCTATTTCTCTCTCTCTCTCTCTCTCTCTCTCTCCTCACTCACTCACTCTCTCTCTCTCTCTTTCTCTAATTTGATTAAAACTCAATCTAATTCATCGTAACATTCTCTTTCGTTCATTATCTCTGACTGTACTATCTATCTATCTATCGATCTGTCTATTCGACTCTTAACTTTTTGGCTACTTTTTTTACACTCGCGACTCATAACAACAACAACAACACAAGACTGCCTAACGAATAATTTTTTGTAATTTCGTGAGCGTCGATAAGACACGTTAGAACGTAAGACCGTTGTCCTTTGGCGTGTGACATTTTTTCTTCTGTGATTGGGGCAGCATACCAGAGCTGTTGTGACCAAACAGAGAGACATATACATATTGGATCTTGAGAAGTACCAAGATATGTATATATTCAATGTAAAATACGTATATAGCTAATGCAGATAACGTCCATCTGTTTTTGAGTGTCGTTACAAAAAGCAAAAACGAACGAAGGGTCGTCATATTTGAACCTACCTATACCATTTTTCTCTGTTCCGAATATATCCCATCGGCTCTAGCATCTTAACCTGAGCACCTATCTCTTTCTTTCTTATACACTCTCTATCTCTCCCTCTCTCTCTGTCTATTTCTCTTACTCAATCACTCACTTCTCCCCTAATTTCCTCTCTCTCTCTCTCTCTCTCTCTCTCTCTCTCTCTATTTCTCTCTCTCCGTGATGCCTATTTAAAGCGCATTCTGCTTGCATGCAACAAAGAACGACAAAAGATATAATTGAGAAAGAAAAATGAAAAACAAAAAAAACGCCTGCATTAAGTTCATTTATATTTTTCTGTACAAGACTAATTTTTCATATTCTTATTGTTTATGTTTGTGTTGATTGCACCATTTACTTTCCTTCGGATTTGACGATGACAAAAAAAAGGGCTGTTTTCCAGTAAGTAGGACATTAACTCTTGTGTTTATCGAAATACCTATGTCTGTCCGCTGACGCGCAATCTTTTGAATATTTTTTGTTTTTGTATTGTTGTTGTCTTTTTTTTACGACTTTTTATTTAGTAGAAATTCCTATGGTCGGATATACACTTAAGTTGATCGCTCCGGTTGTTTCGAGGATTTCGAGTCGATTTATACGTCGAGGCGGGAAAATTCGAATCTCGTGGGTATCTTTAATTCGTCCATTGATATTCCACTCTATTACAATGCAATAATCCTTTTCAAGTGTTCCAGAACGTCATTTAGTGAATTTTCAATAAAAAGGCAAGTAACGATGCGCATGCGCATACCTCGCGTCGATTGACGTCAATAACGAGCAAAAGTAATACGTATGAACACAGCTTAAATTACAAAGGAAACAGATACCTACCAGATTCTCCATTCTCAAAATCCGAATACAACCCACTGACTTTCATGATCAATACGTTTTACGCGAATCTACATACGAACCCACGAAACGTCGAAAAAAATGTCGAAAGTCAATTACTGAGCTTGTCCCGTTCTAAAAATTTCAACCGACGTTGTAATCGACTCTCGTTACAAAATTCTTGTTATTAATAATATATGCCGCGACCATGTTGGTTTTAATATAGGCACATATATATATTCATATATTAATATACGTATGTGTATGCTTAAATATATATATATATATATCTATATATATATATATATATATATATTTCATAGGTATAACGGCTTACGATCTTGACGCGTTTTATCTATTTATTTTCTCATTCGTTTATTGAAGAGTGTCCCAAATGATCCTGTAACTTGACGGCCCATATTTTGCCACTAGCGAGACAGGTATCGCCTGACAGTGCGAGCATCCGACAGAGGGACGCCACCCTTGTACGCAGAAGTGGACGTTGAGTTAGACGTCGTAGACAGAAACAATAAACCTCCTCTGTGGGATGAGAAAGTATACGGCCCCATTCACATCAAAGAAAATGTCACAGTGGGTACTGTAGTGACGTCGGTGAAAGCCAGGTTTGTATGACGCCAAGATGAGTGTCACGTGCCACGTGCCACGTGCCACGTGACGCGTGACGCCTGACACGTGACTCCCCTTGTCCATCGCGCGTCCATAGCGCGACCATCGAGCGAAAGATCGAAGCCAAAAATAGCGAGACAGAAGGTGCCCCCGAGAGAGAAGGCGACAAAGAAGGGAAATAAAAAGAGTAACGAGCAAATAAAAAAAAAAAACCCGTACACAAAGTCAAAATGCAAACAATGTAAACGAGGAACGACAGCGAGACATACAAGGGAGAGAATAACACAAAGCGAACAAAAGTGCGAACTATTTCGATGTAATATATTAAAATTCAGAAAAAAAAAGAAAATTCAAAAAAAGGAAAAAGGTCACGGTACGCCCGGGTACGTTAGCCAAACTTCTCCTCACCGTACATGTATATGTATATCTATATGTTGTGTAGCCCAAAAAGAGAAGTGACGTGTGTATGTGTGCATTAACGCGCGCATGTAAGTTGTGCGTATAGGAGATAATGCAATCGATCATTATAATTAGGAGAGGAAAATTGGTCAGGTCATTTGTTGCCCCCAACCTCACCCCTAGGTCATTTAGGGATGTGCCAGGAGGAAAAGCACGCGACTCGTCGATCGGGAACCTGTTTCATCTTCGACGTCGAGCCTCCAGCTGCTGGGTCCGAGAAATTGTCATTGCTTTTTTTTGCCTGTCATTGAAAAAAAAGTCTTGCCGTTAACCAATCCTTACTGTCCTTGTCATCATGTCACTGACTGTCAACCATCGCCGCCGATCATTACCTTTGTCAGTACCGTAGACTTCCATGTACCCTCATACCTTTTCAAAAGCGCCATTTTGATTGTTCATTTGAATATCCTTTCTCTTCTTTACTCTTCTTCTTCTACTTCTTATCTATCTTTTCTCTTCTTCTTCTACTTCTTCTTCTTCTTCTTCTACCACCATTATTCTTCTTCTGAAACGAGACGACGATTCTACGAAGCTGACGTCACGTCAAAGAAATCGTGAAGACTTTAACTAACGCCGTTGTCTTTTCTTTGTTCCCGTGTTGTTAACCCGTGTCCTGCCGTGTAGCGCGAGACATACAAGCTGGAGGCGATGGCCCAAGACAAGGGCTACCCGCCCTTGTCGCGAACGGTGGAGGTTCAGATTGACGTTGTGGACCGTGCGAATAATCCGCCCCTATGGGACCACGTAGTGTATGGCCCGATCTACTGTAAAGAGAACATGGCCGTTGGGGCTAAAGTTGTGTCTATTAAAGCCAGGTCTGTCACACTGTTAATGCCTTCGTGCAGCTGCACGCAAGAACCCGCCCTGCACGCAAATCTCGTGGCAATATATTGTTTCTTGTGCACGTTAATTGATATTGTGTACGAACTCACACCGATCATCTTTATACACCCATAGTTCATTATCGCCTACAAAAATCAGACATACAATACAACAACTTTTCGTCATTGATCATATTTTCTTTTTTTTACGTATCCCTTTCATCATTGACGAATACCGATTGTCGTTTGAGAATTACGTTTTTTTTTTCTCTAATAAAATCAATTATTTTTGGAGGAGTAATGAGAATGTTCATTTTTACTTGATTATATAATGATTTTGAGAAATTTCAATTAAATTTTTCAAGTTGGTATTAGAGACTATTCTGCAAGTACTGTAGAACGTAAAGTGGTTAATGCTTGTACGGTGTATCGTTTTATAATGTTACTCGTAATGGTCTGTATTTCGGATATGTTGAAAGAGACGTATTGCGTTTTATTAACAGATTAAAAAAAGGGAAGGGAATTATCACATGGTATCATTAACACTGTCATCGATTATATGATACATGATTTACATGAATGCACGTATTTTTTGGTGTGTCTGGCTGTTCACGGCGACCTGCCTATGTTTTCATCCATTTATTTCACGTAAGACCTACTGATTTTATTTTCTTATTTCATTCTCGTCATTCATCATGTATTTCAGTTCATTTCCGAACATCGCTGTCGTCAGTTATCATCGATGACGATTATCGTGTCTTGGCCACTATACGATTATTGTCATTACTAGCATTCCTTCCGTCATTATCCATGGTGTGGATTCCTTTGAAATCTGGGTACACACGTTTACGTTTGATTTTTCAAAAATCAATTTAAAAAAATCATGTCAAAAATGATTTTCCTCCCACACGCACATTTGATAGTATAAAATGGGTGCCGTACACGATTTTTGGGCATGTTTCGGCTAGATGTTTTTGGTTTTTGTCGTATTGGCGTTTTTCAGAAAAAAAAATTTTTTTCACGTCTCATACTCCAAATATTGTTCTCGGACCTGTTTTTTTATTGAATCTTGTTTTTTTCTTTTTCCAAAAAAAAAAAATGCGAGGCGTAAAACATTAATTATTATTATCTTTTTTGATTTTCATCGCCTCGCAAACCACGGTAAAAGTCCCGCAAATTGAATTTTGTCTTTTTTCGTTTTCTCTGTTGTTTCCACCTTTTTTGAGTAATAATAATAATATATATATTCAATATATATACATCCACGTTCGCATAGATCGTCGACACGAATGCCGTATTAATTTTTGGGCATGTTTCGTCAGTTGGCTTCTTTGCGTTGCGTCACGTTACGTTGGTGCTTGCGACAACCGTAGCGTTGCGTAGCGTTTTGTCAGCGAGTATACATATAAACAGTAGTAAAAAAAAAAATAGAAAAAGCAGCAAAAAAAATAAAAGGAGCGTATAAAAGGAGCAAGGGAAAAAAAAGAAAATATACAACAGAGACATTTTTCATTTTCAAACGAGATAAGAGTCAATGATTTTGATGGACCATTTCGCGCTGATAACACTCTAAAAATTTTGACACCAGAGATGGACGAATTGACGAACATTTTCAGTGCTGATTAAATGGGGGAAAAAAAAGAAAAAATCACTTTTGGATTTGCAACTCGTAACATCCATTGCCACCCATATCCAATGCCTTTTTTTGTTACACTTTCGCACATATACAAGTTCGCCAACACATATACACAAGAATGCACAAGTACACGGGTGAACACGTTTTGTGGTAGGTTCAACAGTGTATTGGTTCCCTCCTCGCACTTTATTCCCTTTCTATTATTTCTCTTGAAGGAAGAAAAAAAATTAAAAAAGAAAAAAGGGTTCACTCTGTCCCGATAAGTGCTTTTGATTTCATTCACACGACACAGCACACATCCTCCTGGACGATTTGCGAATGTTTCAACAATAATAATACATACATATATATATATATATAATATTAAATCCAAAAGCATCGCATAAACGAATCCGACTAACAGTGAGAGCATACATACGTAACAATGACATCGCAAAATGAGCTAAATGAATTGAAAAAGTTGCGAGCGCGAGGCAAGTAGAGTTAGAATACAAGTAATGCCTAATCAAAAATGCCACCAGACGTGGTTGAGTATATTTGCCTTTAGTGACGTTTGACGGTCGAAACGGAAAGGAAAAGCTGAATAAGGAAAAAAATTCGGGGGAAAAAAGATGCTAGCAAAGAAAATGCAAAAAAGAGTGAGAGACTGTAAAAAAAAACGGAAAAATTGGGTAATAACAAAGCCGTAGAGATTTGTCGTATTTAACGAGATTGACGTAAGCGCCGACTACGCTTTCGCTGCACGCTCTATATATGATAATAGGATACACTTCGATTTTGGATAGATCAATTAATCCTATAATTCGAAAATTTGTTAATCTCAATATCCCGCCGATTGAAAATTTTGTTAAATTGGTATATTAAAGAAAAAAAAAAAAAAAAACTAATCGTAACGTTCAATCGATAAATCATTACTTTTCGGGAAAAAAAAGCGTGTCATCGAAAGGGTAGTAAGTCTCGTAATGTTATCTTTAGACAGTTTCGACTTAATTTCTCTGATTTAAACGTTAAAAGCATGGGCCTTACGTTTTATTCGAATTTTTGAACATAGTCTGTTCGGTAATTACCTAGGGAGTTCCCGTTCTCATTTCTGTTTCCGTTTCCGCATGCCCCGTCGCTGCACGTGCGGAATCTTTCTGACGTCATTCATGTGTGTCGACAGCTCCGGAATCGAAAACAACCCGACAGTCTTTTACCACTTGATGCCAGGCTCGACAGCACAGACCAACAAGCAGCATACTTTTTATCTTCAACAACGGGCCGAACAATCCGTCACGTGGGCGGATATCAAGGTCAACCATCAACTGGATTACGAAAGCATAAAGGAGTTTAATTTGACGATACGAGTGGAGGTTCGTACACTACCCTTGTGGGTTAATTCAAAAAAGCAAGTAAAACAGTACAAAGCAATCAGCTTTCAAACATCTAAATATTATTTCTCGTACCGTATATAACTTCGTATAAATAATTATAAAATCTTTACAAACTTGTCCGATACGTTCCTTTGTCTCTCGTTATAATCAGAGACTCTTCTTTAGTAATCTCCACAAAAGCCCAGCGTCTTAGACGCTCCTCTCAATGTTGTTTGTTCATCTCTGCTTCTTTTTACACCATATTCGAAATGCTTTCACGGTATTCCGACTTTCCTTCATAAGCGCCAGCCAACCTAATCTAACATATCTAACCTAACCTAATTGTATTCAAGCAGAGATACGTTTTTAAGTAGGAGTCAGCCTGTGAATACGAAAAGGATATTAAGCTTGTTTACTTGGTTTTCTTTGTATCTAGAATAACGGCGCGCAGCAGCTCGCATCCGAAACAACTGTTTATATCATGCTGGAGGATGTGAACGATGAAATTCCATTGTTCACTGAAAGGGAGCAGGAGACTGTACTCGAGGGCGAACCAGTTGGTAGTAAAGTTACGCAAGTCAATGCGATCGACAAGGACGGAACTTATCCGAACAATGAGGTAAAATTTCCATACGTCTTTATATGAGCTTATGCTTGTAACATTAAAATTACTTGACGAACATTCAAGAGATTGTAGGCGCGTGGAAGCTTATTTACAGAGACTTTTTTTTGTATCTATTTTTATACACTGAAAATCCCATATATAAGTGGACGTCTTTTCCTCGGGAAAATTCCTTTAGAAAAATGGCCGCGCGCTACATTGACCTAAATCGGTTCTCATTCTGTTTCCAGGTGACGTACTACGTTGTGGACAGCGACCGGAACGAGGGAAAGAATTTCTTCGAGATAAATCAGAAGACTGGCGAGGTCTACACGAAGGTGGTGTTCGATCGTGAAAAGCAGGGGGCTTACGCTTTAGAAGTGGAGGCAAGGGACGGAGCACCCTCGGCCCGTCCAAATAGCAACGGAGAGCCGAATTCTGGTAGGTGGACCATCGTTATTAGATTTTTCGGCATTTGCGGCGGCAGGGGGCAGATTGGGTGAAAGTGTCTCCCCCCAAGAGAAGGTCGAGAGGAAAATCAAGAAGAGAAAAAAACGAATGAGATTTTATTGTGAATAAAACGAACATGGTGGCAGAGGCTGGTAGTTGGGTTGAGGGAGTATTTTTAAGGAATTTTAGGAGTTAAGGGTTTCCCAAAGGCCGCCCAGGGGCGTAGTTGGATCTTTTATTAAAAATTTTACTTACTCCGAAACAACCCTTTGATATTAATTGGACATTCAAATTGGGCTTCCATACTTTTTTTTCTGTTTACCAGGCATGCTCGAACCACCCCTTTGGCGTTTGATCGATAATTTTGTAATTAACGGTGCTGCATAGAGATCGATGCTTGTCAGGATAGGGTGTGCATTGACACGTTCACTACCCACGACGTAAATCTGCTCAATGAGACCTGCCCCCTGTCAACCGATCTCTCAGTCATTATTTCGATGACTGAAATTTCGGGAAATTTATGGATATCTATACGCTCGTAGATAACTGTCAGCGAATGTGCATTCAGAAATTTAGGGGTTGATCCGTTCATTTTCATTTGCTTTGCATGACCATTTTTATTGCTGTACATGAAAATTGGCAGAGGGGAGCGAATTGGGACCAATCGGTGCTTGACAGGATATAAAAACGGATCCGATGGTCCCTGAAGAACGCTGACAATAAAAAAGGTACCTGTAATCGTGTCATAGGGTAATATGGAGGAATATACAAAAAAATCAAATTCTATATGGTTCGTTGATTCCATTTTTTTTTTTATTATTATATCAATATCCGCTAAATTTATATCTTTGACGTTTTTGCAAATTTTATGAAATTTATCGAATTACGTTTAATTTTTTGAAAGCGGTTCGAATATAAACATATTTTAAATACGCACCCTTAATCCATATTGAACGTTGCTCGAAGAATAAGAAAATCTGCTGTCTCGATTTTTTAGACAAAAATTAGGCGAGGCGAATGTGAAAGAGTCCTGGGGACTTTATTCCTAATGAAAATCCGTATATATTCAAACACCGAATTAGACGGCGAGATCGGAACTTTCATTACTCACACCACTGTCTGAGAGCGAAGTAGGCGGCTATTGATTTTGCATTCCTACGAGAATTTCGAAGAGAGCTGCTTGCTGGTAAACGCAACAGAGAGAGCGCGACGGACCGCCTTGGGCAAACGAATGACGAATGAGCATAGAGAGAGAGAGAGAGAGAGAGAGAGAGAGAGAGAGAGAGAGAGAGAGAGAGAGAGAGAGAGAGAGAGAGAG
>JARQSW010000793.1:1052-47263 GCA_030142375.1 Calameuta pallipes | reverse complement strand
AGAGAGAGAGAGAGAGAGAGAGAGAGAGAGAGAGAGAGAGAGAGAGAGAGAGAGAGAGAGAGAGAGGGAGAGAGAGAAAGGAGAACAGAGACGAAGAAAGACTAGTCTGTACTTTACGATCTTGTGAGAATTTATCGTGACGTCCTTGCAAGGAATCGTTTGTCGAGAGACGCCACTGAATTTACGATGGACCAACTGGGTTACGTCATTCACTCCACAGGTATTAACAAGTGGACCAATTGTTTCCGCCGGTCATTAGTCGCCTTGCGATTTATAACCGATAAATTTATTTCATTGATAATGTTATAATTCATTATATTTAATGTGTGTGTATATTTCTTTAGCTACTTTTCGTACTTTCTTCTCGATTCTTTTAATCTTAAGCAACCTCTTTCCAACTGCAATAACTGGAACGAGGCTATTAGGAATGATAATCGAGGACAATTATAGACAGTATTTAAGTGTTCCTGACTTTAAAGAAGAATAAAAAAAAAACTTTTCTTGATTAAATACCTCCCTGTATTCTCTTGCTTGCTTTTCTTTTTATAACTGTTTTTTTTTACAATTTGCACGAATCCAAGCACCGTGATCGACATACGATTATTAATTCTATAAATATCCATTGAAATAGATCATTTATATCTTTTCTGTAGGATTGTTTTTTTCTTTTTTTCCACGGAATTGAAACTCGTATCGCGACATGTGGACGCATAGGTATAGGACGGGATTAAGGGAAGGATCGAATTCTCAACCGGTTTTCATTGTTGTGAAGTTGGTGGGAAATCTGAAAAAAAAATTTAGTCAACTATCGAAAAAGCGTAAAGGGAAAACCATAAAGTCCGAATGAATTTCACGGTATACGCGAAAATTTCGCGAAAACTTTCATCCTTTTAAGCGGCGCCATGTCTGGAATTAATTGCTGCTGGTATGTTGTCGAGGGAAATTTCTCGTGGATTTTTTTGTTCGCTCCTCTGTTCTTGTTGAGTCGAGAACCGGAACAAAGTTTTACGAACACGTAAAATTCACTCCACTCAGTCCCCCGCATACTCCTCGTGCATTTAATCGTATAGTGACAGAGACACACTGTTTACCTTTCTTTTCGATTATTTCAATTTGTTTAGAAGGGAAATTTGACAATAATATTTTTCTTATAGCTGTTATCATGGATGATAGTAGCGATATTTGTTTGGAACAAAATTTCATGCATTTTTGTTGATAATGCAATAATTGGTAAATTAATATATTTTGAAAATTCTTGATTATCGATTGAAATTTCGAAAAATATTTTACACAAATTTATTCCCACTAATCGGCAGGAGCCTATTGATAATCACTTCACTGAATTTGGCTTAATACGTAAAAGTGTTATTGCGAACTCTTCTAATAGGATTATACCGTTGGATAATTAATCGACAAAGTAGATGGGTTTAAATCCAATAAAGAAAAGCTTGAGTGAGTTGATAAAAGGGTTTCCTATGTGTTTTGGCAAATATCAATAATTTCATCGCATTCATCGTAAATTTGTGAATATTAGGCCAGGACGAGAGCCGTGCGTTTGGGTGCTCGTTCGTTTAATTGCAAATGTAATAAATAATCCGAGTGTGTATATTCTCTATAAACAAGATGATCGAAAATTAGGTAATATTACAAATAATTCATCGAAACATTTCAACCCCATATTCATTCTGCGCAGATATTTCCGTCGAGTTAAATAAAATATTTGCACTAAAATACGAAACGAAATATTAAACTGTAAATTAACGAAGTGAGTGACACACTCGTATAACGAATAACAAGCCATCATAAATTGACCTATGAGAGGTACTCGAATTCGAAAATCGAATTTGCTTAAGTAAAAAGCAAACTTCGTGCTTGGATAAAACAAAAAATCAAACGATCTTTCGAAATATAAATTAAAAGCAACCAAATTAAACGAAACAAAACGAGATAATTGAAAATCACTCTCAAAATACGGATGCACTAAAACACAGTCATCGACTATTCATCAGAGTCGATACCGTATAAAATCTCTGTGACAGGCGTAATTTCGCGTACCGATTAAGTAATTCGTGCTAAATCAACTTTGAAAAATCAGTGTGTTGTCGAGGGAAAACAAAAAATCGCTCCTCGCTATGAATAAGAATAAATAAAAACGACACAACTCATTCGTTATCTCCGTCTGCACTGCAACCAAGGTTCATTTTTCCGTAATCGAATATTGATTCGTCCAAGGAAAACGACCGATTCGTTTCTGATCGACTGACAACAAAAGGAACTAGCGTAAACTCAAGAGAAAATCATAATGGAGAATCGATGGTAAAATCCAGACCGATTGAATTTCGCATACCCAGGATCTGGTATCAATACACGGGTCAGTGGTCTTGTGGGATATGAGATATCTGGGTAAAAGAGAGACACAGATAGGTGTCAGGGAAAGAGAAGCAACGAGTAAGAGAGAAAGGAACAGCATTCTATGGTGAACGCGCGGTGACAGTATATTGACTAACGCATAAGAAGGAAGGGTAGGATAGGTTAGGGTAGGCGAGGGTAGCTGGAGTCCGGTTAGAATCGTGGAGTAAAATGGGGTTAGGAGTGGCGGGGAGCGAATTCCAGTGCCGTGTGCGCATGGCCGAGTGAACTGATTTGTCGCGTCTGCGTGAAGTCGCACGGTCGTTGCGTAGGGCATTCGGCTGCTGGAAAAGCTGTAGATTCGTGCCGTGCCCGGTGCCCGTAACGCTCGTATAACGTGACGCGGGTTAAACGCCAGGTATATTCATGATACACAAAAGTCTAAGTGACTGAGATAGAAATAGAAGCGTAAAGAAACAGTTGGCTGCAATGATGCCGATTATAGGCGGGATTTATTCTCACTTCGAGCTTCCGTGTCTCACCGTTCGCACAGTGAGGGCGCGCCGATTCATCTGAAAAAAATAAAGGATACGTTCGTTACGCTCAACGTCAGTTACGTTCGCGTTCTACGTGTTGATTAAACAATTGACAGTGTTCTGTGTCGTTTACTAACCGAATTAATCATCATCAATCACCACCTCCCACGGTGGTAGACGTATTAAATGCTGCCCCTTTATGTGACGAACGTGGTTTAATGGTTGATCCGCTCAAGCTATTCTGGGTTATAACCAACAGCACCTACCTTGGTACGTTTTATGAACTGTTTCAACACTTTCGAGAGATACTCGTTTCAACAGGGGCGATGAAATGGCCAAACTTTTTTTCTCTTCCTTAACACTTCACCCAACTATACGAGGGTCGACACCCAGCAGAATTCCGGCTTCGGACACAACGGTTCATTTACTTTATCTCCATAGCATTATTCATTATTTAACGGTAGCCCCTGTATCCCTTGGAGACAACGGATCAGCGTTCTTGCTCCTACGGAAACGAAGTGAAACAATGAAAGTATACTTTTTATTCACGATAATTTGATCAAAAAAGTTGTACCGGTACGCGGGATAAATACCTTCTTTTTTTTAAACTCAAAATATTAATCATCCTAATTGAAGGAAACAAGTATTTGTCATTTTAACGATGCTCGATCTAATTTTACTTTGTGCAGACAATTAAACGTTATACGGAATCAGTCGTCGTCGAAGTTAGTCAGTTAAGTCAATGAATTTGTGACTTAGCATTATAATTGGGGTAGGCAACCGTATAATCGTTTGACGTTGAGCGAATAGGGATGGGGTAGCGAGGTGGGAAATAGAGTAACAGGAGGAAGGGAGGGGGGGTATGAGAACGAAGGAGTACCGTATAAGAGCAACAGTCACTGAAAGAGTGAAGGGTTTAGGTGGTAAAGAGGAAACGAAGAGGGTGATAACTCGAACGTAATGGTCCAGGAGATGAAAGAGAAGAGGAATGAAAGAGATGTAGAGAGATCGTGCGATGGGTCGTAATTATGCTGGATGACAGTGGCCTTTTATTTCATGTCTAACGATGACAAATGATCCAAAAGATCCGATTACGCTCCCGTTCCTTTACGGGATAGGTAGAGGGTGTAAATATCAAAGTCCTCGTTAAACGGCGATTAGGCGAATGAATGCGAGAGAGAGAGAGTGAGAGAGAGAGAGAGAGAGAGAGAGAGAGAGCTCGCGAACAACGGACTTCATTGACCCGACGAGTAATCGATCAGTAATTAGAGTTCGGTTTGAGCCACAATGCAAATTCTACATAAGGGCTGCTGCACGTATGCAGGTATACAGTTGACTATTATATTTCACAGTGAAAATCCTGATAGGATTTAGGATTTGATACGATCATTATCACACTATTATATTGGTTAAAATGCATTTCAAACCCTATAGTCCGTCCGCGGGTAAAATAACTTTTAAAGGGGGTCACCTTCCCGTTACTGTTAAGCGTAAAAGAGTCCCCTAGGACAGAATTTTTTACTCGTGGAACGAGCTTAGATGTTGTCGACGGGTTAAAATTTGAGCGCTGGTTAACGAGGTGAGTAAATGTTAGTTTTTTGAATGGGGATTTTCAAAGTGAAATTATAAGCTTTTGAATAAGCCCGAGTGTCGTTTGATGACAGAAAATAATTATAAGATCCATAATGGACCATTGAGTATCCTTTACGGAGTACTGGGCTTTTTAACCGTACTGACGTCATACGAAAATTTCATATGTTCACGTAAATAGAAAGAGTTATAATTGCAATTATTATTCTTACTCTCTTTCTCTTCCTCCCTCCCTCTCTCCCTATCTTTTGTATAGACACTCTTCTTTTTTTAATTCTGTTTACTTCCTCTTGTAAAACATGCAGTGTAATTGAGCTTACCTCGTCTCTCCAACCGACACTCCTCAATCGTTGAAGCACAATTTTAAACGTTAATTGCAACATGCTTTTTTTCACTCTTTTTACTATTCTTTTAATAATTCCTGTTTTACCGCAACTCAACTACCGTCCGATTTTGCGAGCTTCGGCTACACGGTGACCTGATTTCCTTGCACGGTTCTCAATATCATTTGCGCAGCTTTCCTTACTAATCCTCGTGCGCGCGGATGTTTAATAGGTAGGAAAGAAAGATTTTTTTTTTTAATATTCTGCTCAAACCAAAAATACGTATTTCCGTTAAAGTGCTGACGGGCTTTGCGCTTTTCGTGATTACCGTGAATCCGTTGTTGCCTCCTCGTGGTCTCGCGAAAGCGCTGTAATTTATGCAAAAGTGCCTGCTTAATGGAAATGCAGGAATTATTAACGGCGATACGGGTTCACTCGTTTAACGTCTATATTAAATTCGCGGGAGATCGTTGACTCTTAAAATGTCCTGTCGCTTATTTCATTTTAACCTCCCGCTAATGGTTTCGCGTGTACTTGGGTTTTATCAAGTAATACTAGAAACTATTGTTACGGCTAATTAATGACTACTGGTTTACTGTACTTTTAGGCAAATTAGGTGGTGCCACGTTCGTCAAGCGTCACTTTGTCAACGACCAGATGCATTTTCAGTGTCGCATAATAAATGAGTAAACAAACCTTAAGCTTGATGCTGCGAACGCGTTTATTCATTATAATTACAGAAAACGAGTACATGAAAGGGTAAAGTGACTGTTTGAGCAAAGTAAAAGAGTTTTAGCATTTGATAAATTCATTTATATTTTTATCAAGAAAAAGAAAAATTTTTCCATTTAATCTTTCACCGACGAGAAACACCGAGTATACAGGCACGTGTGTATAGATTTTTTTTCGTCAAGACGGAAATTTCTTTTTTTCTCTCTACAACCCCCCTTATACTTCGAAATGTAAAAGCATAATTGCCACGTTTAAAACTTTTTTTCTCTTCCATTCCATTTTGTCAAATTCCCATTGTCCTGCGACTATTCGACGGAACGACTCGTCCCGTTTTCTCGTATTGTGTAACCTTTTTTTTTCGTCAAATTATTCCCTTCGCACTTGGGCGAATCTTTGCTCCCAGTACGCAATCAAATGAATCGTTCCTATTTTTTTTACCTTCTATGAAGGTCCTAGTACGTTCTGTCCCCTTCGTTGGGCGGCTACGTGAATATTTTAGTTTTGTCTCTGACGGTGATTCTCGGTCTTCTGAAATTCTCTATGAATATCGCGTACGCTTTGGACGGTAAAGGGACGCGCGCGCAAAGCCTGTTATCGGTATCGTTTTCGAAATGGAGCTTTGTGATATGAAAACCGAAATCTCTACCGAATTGGTTCAGTTAACGAGTAAGTGCATTGCATGTGCGCAGTATACTTGCATACGTGCACCAGTTAGATAACATTGGAATAGAATAGGGTTGAATATTAAGAGAAAAATCAAGAGAATTTAATTTCACGGCTATCTCAATGGAGACCAAATGTAACCTTTGTTTCTATTTTAGGGAGTAAAGAGCGCAAAAAATGTATTTAACAATTTCACCGTGCACGAAATTGCAACGCGAAAGAAAAAAGATTTTTATTTTTGATAAACTGTCGCTGACACGCATGTTACGATGCTTTGTATATCCTTTTTTTCTGTCATATATATATGTATATATTTCTCTTTATATTTTTTTTTCGTTACTCTTTTTTTATTTTCCTTATATTTTAATCTCGTATCCATATGGAGACCAACCAAAATGGCCGCTATACTAGGTTTCTCGTATTTTTCTATGATTTATACGGTGCCCATCAGCATACTTCATTGTTATATTTTTATTTTGAAACATTTTTTCTCGAGCTTCTCACGTCCGTCCTAATTACCATGAGCAGACCGAGTGCGTCGCGACGCTACTTTTCTTTGGAGTATTGGACGACATTTTTTCTTGCTCACTTTTTTCTCGGATTGCCACGTGTTTCTTTTTTTTTCTATTTTTCAGACCAGAGTACTTTCTTCTTTCTCTTGCCTTCCTTTGACTTTTTTTTTGTTGCCCTCTCACCTTCTACGACCCACGTAATTTACCTTTAGAATACGTCGCTGAGCGAACGACGATGACAATGCCTGAATGGTTGTACGTTACGAAAAGAACGAGAGGTAAAAAAGCATGATTGTTAAAAAAGACTCTTCGGGACGTAATGAAAGCCGTAACGCAACTGTACAGATCTGTGGCCATTGATGTCTATTCGACCTGCCAGGTCCAGTTAGTGTTTCCTAGCCTTCGATGAGTGAACGGTAATCGATCAATTTACATACACGTACAACGGACTACAAAGAAGTGAAAGAAAAGAATGGTGAATAGGACATTTTTTGTACTTCACTCGTTTCATTGGCCTGGTGGCACGTGTTTTTTAATTATTAAAAATTTTGCAAAATTTTTTTCACGGCATCCAAAAAGTACATTTTTTAAATTCCAAACGCTCTTGACCCAATAGGGTCGTACAGTTTAATTATTGGAGGTTAACTTGTTAGGCGTGTATATTGTCTTCCCGAGTTGCGGGTAATGCTTTTGGAAACGTCAAACACAGGCCTCATCATCGGTAGATCCATAGGGAGTTAACGTTGGCAGCATGTAACGCGTTGAAGGCATTAAATTTAATGGTGCCTTTACGAGAACCATTGTGTCCGCCATAGTGGCAAACACGTTTATCATCTTTCGTTAATTCAATTACCCGTTCTTCTTGCCTTCATCCTTCTGGAGAACTTCCAGAAAGGAGAACGATGCCATTTTCATCCAGCATACCACTCGACCGTAACGAGGATAATAATACGGCTTCATTAGCAATTCCGCAATGGCAGTCCTGACTTTACCTGCCTTGCCACTTTTACGGGACTGACCTGCATTTCTCTTTAAAAGTTTAGCAAATTGCTTGCTATGTTACTGGTAAGAGCGAGGGAGACATAGAAGAAGCGAGAGAGAGAGAGAGACGGAAGTGAAGAGGAAATCAACATCTAGGTTTCTTCGGGCTAATTAAGCAATTGAACCGCAGCCTTAATTGGTCGATCGATCGGTTCGTTAGGTGCAATTAATTGATATACAATACAAGCTCTTCCCAAAGACTGTTGTATTGCGTCGTCTGACGCTGGTTAATTTACTTGAAATTTTTTTAACTTATCCACGTCAAAGAACATGCTATTCCCATCGTGGCTAGTGCATGTGTTATTACTACATTTTTTTTTCAAACGTGGTTTGTATCCTTTGCGAAAGTTCTTTGACCATTTTTTTGTTTGTTTCAATATCACTTTAGCTCCTGTTAAAAAATCTTCCACGCAGTCTATTTGTAATTTTATTACGAATTTTCACAGTCCGCTGCCAGAAATAACTGGTACGTTCCCTCGTCTTCATTTTCCTAATTACACGCCTACCTAATGGATATTATTTTCAGTCGACTAATTTTCACTCGAGAATATAATTACAATTTCATTATCAACGAAATACCCAGCGGACAGAGTTATTTTCTTTTTTTGTCTTATTCAAATATCAATTGCCCAAGGGGTCCTTGGAGATATTCTATCTTTTCTCAGTCTTGTTTATCTTACTTCCTCAGTAAACAGAAATACCGAGCGCCCATTGTCTCGAGATTTTATTAATATTCCTATCCCATCCCATTGCGCGTTCTAATACTCGAAATTGTTAAACGCTATCCAGTCGCTATCCAATCTACGTCCATAATTCAATCTAACCCCATGAGGATATCCGGAAAAGTTTCTTCGACGGAAATATCGATCAACCAACAAATCATGTATATAGAACCGATACTTCCGTGTCGAGGAAAAAGATCTTCAAGAAAGAAAAAAAGTATGAGCATCGATAGGATTGTGTAGAGGGAAGCATAAGGAAGGAAAATAAAAAAATATATATATATATAATACGTACAATAGAAAACTGCAGAGCTTATCGTAGCAGCAGCAAGGGTTCAATCGAAGGAACTTCGACCACCAAATAGGAAAGTATATAGATAGGTTATGTAACTACGTACAGCCTCTGTTAGTAAAACGTTCGGTACAAATACCCAGCAGGACGTTTTAATCTTCCCTGGTCGGATTATTCTTTTTGTCCCTTACGTCTTCGCGCACCGGTTCTCCTATCGGATTCACCGTTTCAATCTCCGTCCGCAAGACACGCGACGTTATTATTTGGCAGAGCAGCCGAGTCTACTTTACCATCGATCGGTATTACAGCGATCAGTAGGTATAATGGCGGCAAGCGTCTGGCGGACGTAACGACTACACATTACGCTGATTGTGAAATATGTGTCGAGTGAACTCGTTCGTGCGTGATTTACAGAAGCATACCAAAGCGAATCGATGATAACCATTTTTTTGTATATGTATTTTGTATATATTTTCGCTCTCAAAATACATAAATTTGTCAACAAAATTTAACCGTCACTTCGAACGTCTTACAACGGCGTGTTCCTTTCACGTGCAATCCTATTGTGTGCTCGCTTCCATGAAAACTATGACGACAATGGGAACTTTGTCGATTCTGAAACAAAATATGTTAAGTATATTCATACATCGATCTAAAAAAGCTTTTCAGGAGTAAAATCCACTTTATGGCTTTATAACCAATTGGTCTTTGGATCCTCCGGAGAAATATACACAGGAGTGGATAGATACGCTCTAGGTAACTCGGGTCAAATTACTGTTTTGCGGAAACTTGGGAAATCCGACCGAGTAAATTCAACAGCGGTAAGCCCAACGAGCCATGAAAATCGACAATAACTGTTCGAATAGTAAATTGTACTGCAACTCTCAGACACGCATGTGTATATGTATATATATCTGTCGGGGTTAATTAGCATCTCACTCTGACAACACAGTAACCGTATATGTATCACTTTATCTGCACGATGTCATGATAGAGCAAGCAGCCAATAAGTCATCGAGTTACCCCGAGAGAAGGCGCAGTTTCCTACCTACTAAATCAAATAAGGATTGGTACGAGGGTATGCTGCGGGAAGTTAAAGCAAAGGATTTTAATTGAATTGATACATAGAAACATATATATTTGTACATAGGAACTTGAACAGCTAACGGATGTGGAAATGAGCAATGAGTTACCAATCGGGAATTGGGTAATTCATTGGTTCGCTATCGAACAGCTCCCACCTACTTCTTCGTATTACCTCTGATGGATGAATTTCGGGCAAGATCGAACAGTTCACGTTGATTCGCCGCCATTCTACGTCGCTATAGTAAATTGAACCGGGATTTTTCACATGCCCCATCAGAAACACTCGTTTCCCTCTTCTCTCTAGATACTCGTATCACGTAAATCCGGTGTCGAGAGTAAAAGTGACTGCTACTTGAAGCGTGCCATTGGACTTTCGGAATAAAAGATCAATTGTCGTCGTTTTACCTGCCAGAAGCATTCCTCGGGCTGTTACGTTTCGACGCATCCTCACCAGCTGACTGTCGCGCAGTTTATGCCTGGCTGGGGCGTGAGGACAGAGATAAATAAATAAAGTGCATGTCGACACGTCAACCTGGGAAATCTTGAATCCGTGACTGTTCGTCGACGAGATAGAAGCTTCATCGGAATCGATAAAAAAAATCGTTGCGAAACGAAGTGACAGGGTGAATAAAAGAGAGACCAAGACTCCAGTACGAATAAAGTATAACAATTTATTCATGCCATTCAATTTCAATTGACAGTCGCTTCTGTGCTATTGGAATTTATTTTATTCGTGACAGTATTTCGTAAAATCAAGGCACTGTTTACATCGAACGAAATGTCATTACTTTTTATATATGTATAGAGTAACTCGGTAGAAACGCGCTATCTGAAGTTGCCGCGCCCATTTGAGTCTTATGGTAAAACCATATGTTCAGGTGGTGTGTTTGGGCTGAATAACCTGGTATATATATATATTCACCGTAATGCTTTAAACTTCCGGCTTCCAGCTTGAGAAGATTCACTTAGAAATTGATGTACTGAAGACTTTTTACAATTTTTCATAAATTATGGAAAAGAAATTAAGCTTTTTTATTTTCACTAAATGCAGGTCGATGGACTTTTAAAGATGAAAAATGTATAGCCGGAATGCATTTCACTGAATAATTCACATGGAAAAACGCTAGAGATTTTTTTACTAATCATATATCATCCTTAGTAGAGATTGCATTATGTGGACCGGGGGCCCGTCGAAGTCTTAGCTAGTCTTGGGCTGGCCCAGTATTTTCTATATAAGAGAGGGGACAGTCCAGTGAAAGGGGTTGATAATCAATAATAAATTATTAATTTATTCGATAATAATTTTAAGGATTTTTTATCTACGATGTAGTAAACATGTAAACATGTCAACCGTGCAATCAGCTAAATGTTCATGCAATTCTGTCAATTTCACATTATAATTTATTAAACCTTTGAAAAAAAAAAAACAAATATTTCATACATAGTTTTTATTTTACGTAAAAAATGTCTATAACATTACGGCATTAATTACCTTGCTTTAGAGAAATATTTTGTATTTCCAATGACTAACGGGGTACTAGGATCTCCTTAATTAATTTCATATTATATATTAGCAAGCTTAAAAAGTACAGTCATGTTACACCCGGGAAAATTTTTATAATCAACACGGACTTTGTAAAGCTGGCCTGAACCAGCTCTCTATCGCTGGACAGTGATTAATAGCTTCTGTTATAATTAAGTATAGGTTAAATATTTTACGTACACATACCTGTACTATCAAGAGCAACCGTATCAATCATCGCCTGGAATCATCCTCCGAGATCGACCGTAGCGCCGCCACTGCAATATCCAGCCAATTAAACGAAAACCTTTTGATCCAATGGGTCAGTATGACAGGTATCTGGCTGACGGCAGTTAGAGTTAGTTGCCTTGGCAATTAAGTGTCCATTAAATAGCGTTTACTTCGTGCAAACTTTATATTGAAGAGAGGGGGTTAGTTTCTCCAATAAAATATGAAACCAAATCAGGACTTTGCTTTGATAAGCAATCGTGCTTACCGAAGCGGGAGGGATGTGGTCGGTTCCCTCTAGCTGGAAACTCTCTTTGAGGAGAGGGGGGTTGCGATGGAGATTACTCTAATCGTACGACCGATCAGATAAGATCAGGTCAGGTCGAATCAGATCAAGGGATTCAATGAGCGAGTCAGTCAAGAATCCAGGAGTCGTGATGAAGATTGTGGTTGCACTACAATGCCACCCTTTATGTTTGGGTGTGTGTGTATATATATATGTATATATTTGAAAGGGGATAAAAAGAAATTCCCAGTTGAGATATCTATCGTAGCTATATTATATATAGGTCATGAGATAGTGGTTCGAATTAAGGGATGCCAAATGCATGGGCATTGATAAGGGTAGTTTCACGAAAGGCCAGTTAGCCAGATCGGTAGACAGGTGTACCGAGAAATACAAGCATTTTGCGAATCCAATCGAGTGTTCCAGGGTGCGGCTAAGGAGGGAACAGGGGGTTGCGCCGTTGGAAACGCGAAAGCAGGGTGGGAGCTTCATCGATTTCTTAGCCCGTGGCCCAGTAACGCGTTTCAGAGCCAGGGCACACACCACTTGGTTCCCTTAGCTACCCACCCTCTGAATTCACTTTCTCACTCTTACCTTACCGAACTTACCAGAACCATGGGAAAAGCTACGATTTGTTCATTCTATTTTTTTTTTCGTCTTCATTTACTTTTGTTTTTCCTTGATATTTTGTTAGTCGCTTTTCACGTTCTCTCCTTGTTTTTTTTTTTGTTTTTCAACCCTTCTCTCAAGCACTATCAGAATTTAGTTGAGCTACCTAGGGTTGGCTGTTCAATAGCTATTCACTTTGTACATGAATGAATTTTATACGAACTTCGATATAACCTACCCCTATAAAGATGCTTAATGATCTTATTCACTGAGATTTCAATCTTCACCCTCACATTCTATGGGGTAAAATAACCCTTAAGATGCGATCCTTTTATACTGTCGATCATCTTCTATGGGTATAATTGAGATTTTTATACCTCCTACGAGGGTTGTAAAATGTTTCAGGATTTTATTTAAATATCCATTGTCTTCATCGTTTATTCCGTTTTATTTTCTTATCGGAATTGGGTCTGTGTACTACAAATTCACAGAGTATCTATGTTCAACGGTCTAATATATATATATATTTTCTCTTTCACAGTAACTAAATTCATTCGCATTGGAATAGCCGACAAGAACGACAATCCACCCTACTTTGACAAGGGCCTCTACGAGGCTGAGGTAGATGAAAATGAAGATATTCAACACACCGTCCTCACAGTCACCGCCAAGGATCACGACGAGTGTGAGTTTCCGTTCTAGATTGCGTCAGGATTTTCACTGGCTTCTCCATCTAGCGTCTAGAACAAGTATTATGCTAACTACACAAACATGTTACAGCCTCGCGTATTCGATACGAGATTACGAGCGGGAACATAGGCGGTGCCTTCGCTGTGAAGAACATGACTGGAGCCATTTATGTAGCTGGGGCTCTGGATTACGAGACCAGGAAGAGGGTACTTCGCCATTTTATTTTATCCACTTGAAGCTTATGTATACCTTGAGCGTGGTGCCTCTTCTAACCTCTGTGTCAATCTGCTTGGATAAATCCTGAGGAGCCCTTGTCTCTTCGTACCACTCAGAATTTATTTAAAACCACAGAATTTTTTTATAAACGCGTCTTTCTCACTTGTATATCTTTATTATACAATGCGATGCAGTATCTTTCATATGTATATAAATTTTTTCATCTGTTCTTTCTCTTTAGTACGAGCTTCGTTTGACTGCTTCAGACAACTTGAAAGAAAACTATACTACTGTGGTTATTCACGTGAAGGATGTTAACGATAATCCTCCGGTATTTGAGAGACCCACGTATAGAACTCAAATTACGGAAGAGGATGATAGAAATTTGCCAAAAAGAGTATTACAGGTTTGTTTGAATAGTTTTTGAAATTCTTATTTTTGAGAATAATTATCCAAGGGGTTTTACGTGATTGATAATATATTTTATGTAGGTCACAGCGAGTGATGGTGATAAGGACAGGCCTCAGAATATCGTGTATTTCTTGACCGGTCAGGGTATTGATCCCGATAATCCGGCTAATAGTAAATTCGATATCAATCGCACTAATGGCGAAATTTTCGTACTGAAGGTAAAATTCGTTCGAATCGTTCGATATCAGTGTTCTTGTTAATCGTTGAAATTTTACAAAAATCTTTTTTATTTCTTACTTGATTTACAGCCATTGGACAGGGACCAGCCTAATGGTAGACCGCAGTGGAGGTTTACCGTGTTTGCACAGGACGAAGGTGGCGACGGTCTCGTAGGCTATGCAGATGTGCAAGTCAACCTGAAGGATATTAATGACAACCCTCCGATATTCCCTCAGGGTGTCTATTTTGGGAATGTCACGGAAAATGGAACGGCCGGTAATTTAATCAGTCTCATTCATATCAGATTGTACGGGATTGCTTCAAATCCGGCCCTTTCATGATTCCCCTCTAATTTAATTACGACCTGATAGCCACTTGTCTTTTGATTAATCTAGTAAAATTAAACAAAAATCAAGGGAACGATAATTCGTCATCTTATCTTATTATCTCAGCATCCCGATAACGATGGCAATTGATAAATCCTAATTCGTCTTTTTTGTAGGAATGGTCGTGATGACTATGACTGCTGTGGATTATGATGATCCCAATGAGGGAACCAACGCCAAATTGATTTACTCCATCGAGAAAAATGTTATTGAGGAGGAGACTGGTTCACCGATTTTTGAAATTGAACCCGAAACTGGTGTTATCAAAACTGCTGTATGCTGCCTGGATAGAGAACGCACACCGGATTATTCTATACAGGTCGTTGCAATGGACGGAGGGGGGTTAAAAGGTGGGTAATGTTAACTTAAATTAATTGAGGGTAAATCGAAATCTGCTATGGAGGCAAAAATGTATATTGATATTATAACTAATAACTTTCACGATTTATTACACTGTAAATCGTGCGTTCATTATTTATTTTATTATGTGAGACACTAAATATAATTGACCTAATTTGTTGCGGTTGTAATATCTAATCGATAGTCATTATATGGTATTGAATCAATATTGATACCACATTTCAAAATGAAAACGGATATACGATGTCTATATATTTCCTCAAAATGTGACGTAGGAGAATATTGACGTGAATAAATTACAGCGAATCAATGATGGAAGTGTGGTCGGCCAAACGAAGATACGAATAAATAATTAGGACAATAGCGTCTTGCTCAATATCTGAAAATCAATATTCCGATATACATTGACAGTTGAATACTACTGTTTCCACTAGTAACAATGTTACACGAAATTTCATAATCAAACGTATTTTCATGTATACAATTTTACGCAGGAACGGGGACGGCGTCGATACGTGTCAAAGACATAAACGATATGCCACCCCAATTTACCAAAGACGAATGGCGAACGGAAGTGGACGAGACCTACGGGTCGGAATTACCGGAAATGCCAATCTTGACAGTGACAGTTCACGACGAGGATGAGACAAATAAATTTCAGTATAAAGTTCTTGAAGACAGTGGTTATGGCGCTGACAAATTTACTATGGTGCGAAATAACGATGGTACCGGCTCTCTAAAAATCGTTCAGCCTCTGGATTATGAAGATCAATTACAGAGTAACGGATTTAGATTTAGGATACAAGTCAATGACAAGGTAATTGATGGCTATACATGATATGCGTTTTTTAAAAACAAAATCTGATCTTTTGATGATATAATAAAACTCGGTGCAAGTTTATATAAAATGTTGAAAAAAAAATGTTATTTCATTTTTTTATTTTATTTCTTATCAAGGGAGAAGATCACGATAGTGACAAGTATCACGTGGCTTATTCTTGGGTAGTGGTAAATCTACGTGATATCAATGACAATATGCCGCAATTCGAAAGGGCTAATATTGAGACCACCGTGACGGAGGACGCCGTTATCGGAAAGAGTTTGGAAACTTTTAAAGCTACAGATCCCGATCAGGGTGGCAAGAGTAAAGTATCCTATTCAATAGATCGAAGTTCTGACAGGAAGAGGCAATTCTTCATCGACGAGAGTGGCACTGTGTCCATTCAGCGAAGTTTGGATAGGGAGGAAACCCCGCGACATCAAGTAAGTGGTGTAGAAGACAGGGGATAGAATAAGGAAAAAAAAAAAAATTAAATAACTTCGAAAAAGTCCAAAGAACATATCAGACAACTTTTAACATTTGAACAAACTTTTATCCCATGTGCACATCAATCAATTTTATTTTCAACACTGCGCGTTCGGTTTTAATATTATTTTCATTGTCTCTAGGTAAAGATATTGGCGATTGACGATGGCATTCCACCAAAAACTGCCACGGCTACCCTGACTGTAATTGTCGATGATATTAATGACAACGCACCTACCTTCCTCAAAGATTATAGGCCTATACTACCGGAATATGCTCAGCCAAGAAAAGTAGCAGAAATTTTGGCAACGGATGATGACGACAGATCAAAAACCAACGGTCCCCCATTTACATTTAGAATGGATCCCAATGCGGACGATGTGATAAAAGCGAGTTTCAAAGTGGAGAGCGATAATAGTGAGTGAAAATTATTTCCATTGTTTGTTGCTTGATATACATTATTTTTCGTAATAATCTACTATTCATTCAAGAGGTTGGGTCGTGTTTCTTTGACGTTCTTATTTAATAATTTATCAGGAATAATAGTGTGGCTTTCGTCGTCACTTACGATTCTTCGACTCAATTGAATAATTCTCAAATCCAATATTCCATGAAATTTCAGAGGGCGCTAATGGGGATGGTATGGCTATTGTTTCATCTTTGAGATCATTCGATAGAGAACAACAAAAGGAATATCTGATTCCAATTGTCATTAAGGATTCTGGGGCACCTTTAATGGCCGGTACCAGCACACTGACAGTCGTAATTGGTGATGTAAATGATAATAAGATGCAACCTGGCTCTAAGGATATATTTGTATACAATTATGCTGTAAGTATCCACTGAGTTTTTAAGTTCAATCTCCATTTTCAAAAGTATCAAATTAGATTAAGATACGATTATTCATAACTTTAGGGCCAGTCGCCTGATACCGAAATCGGTCGAGTTTATGTCTACGATTTTGATGATTGGGACTTACCGGATAAGAAATTTTACTGGGAAGGTTTGGAACACGCACAATTTAAATTAGACGAAGATTCCGGAATGATTTCTATGAAATCCGGAACTCACGATGGCCGTTATCACTTGAGGTTCAAAGTTTATGATAGAAAACATACACAGACAGACGTACCTGCCAACGTCACAGTTACCATAAAAAGTATTCCCCATGAAGCCGTTCTCAATTCCGGTTCCGTTCGAATATCCGGTATAACTGACGAGGACTTTATACGCGTATGGAATTATAGGGTGAGTTTACACATTTTTTTAAGTCCAATACGTAAGATATTTTAAAATAAAAAAAATCTTCACTAATTAGCAAGGCATCAATTGAGCAATTAATTTTCAACATTCCAGTCACAGACATTGTCCAGAAGCAAGGCGGAACTCTTTAGAGATAAGCTGGCAAAATTACTGAATATCGAAATCGAAAAAGTCGACGTCTTCAGTGTCCAGTTGCGTAGGAAGCATCCTCCATTAACTGATGTAAGATTTGCTGCGCATGGTTCCCCATATTATAAACCGGTTAGACTCAATGGAATCGTGCTGATGCATCGAGAGGAGGTTAGTAAATTACATTAATTTAATTAAGGTAATAATTATTTAACATAAGAGGATAAACTAATGTTTAAAAATTGCAGATTGAGAAGGATGTGGGAATAAATATCACTATGGTTGGGATAGATGAGTGCTTTTACGAAAACGAAATGTGTGAGGGTAGCTGCACGAATACTTTGGACATCAATAATTTACCTTATATGGTAAATGCCAATAAGACGGCTCTAGTTGGTGTCCGCGTGGACGTCATCGCGGAGTGTACTTGCGGTGCTCGTAATTTCAGTAAGGGCGAATCTTGTAGAAGCAGTCCTTGCTTCAATGGCGGACGCTGCGTGGAAGGTCGTTTTGGTTTATCGTAAGTAACTAATCGATACAATGCACGCATTGATATATAATATTAATAATTTACTACAATTCTTAATACTCTTGTTTATAGCTGTCAATGTCCATCCGGTTACAACGGTCCGCGCTGTCAGCAGACAGCAAGAAGTTTCCGTGGTAATGGATGGGCCTGGTATCCGGCATTAGAAATGTGTGACAGCAGTCATTTGAGTTTTGAATTTATAACACGACATTCTGACGGTTTGTTACTTTATAACGGACCCATAGTGCCGCCGGAATTTGACGAAACCATGGTTTCCGGTGAGTGGGATTTAATAAAAGCATTATCAATAAATCACTTTTTTTTACTATTTTTATAAGTACTATATGATATTGTACTTTTGTAGATTTTATATCAGTGGAATTAGAACGTGGACATCCTAGGCTGCTCATAGATTTTGGTTCTGGTACCCTGGAATTGAAGGTAACAACAAAAGCGACCCTGGACGACGGCGAATGGCATAGACTGGATATTTTCTGGGACACTGAGGTTAGTTAGAGTATTGTTGTTTTTAAACTTATAATTAGAGTTATTGAGTCGTCCTGAAAGTCTACAATTACAATCACGAACTTTACTTTTCAGAACGTCAAACTGATAGTCGACTATTGCAAGTCAGCTGTGATCTCAGAACTTGAAGATGGTTCTCCGCCAAAGTTTAACGATTCAAGTTGTCAGGCACAAGGAATTGTTCCGCCGTTCAATGAGTATCTGAACGTGAATGCGCCATTGCAAATCGGTGGTCTTTACGTTGAACAATTTGATCCAGCTCATTATAAATGGAAGCATATGCCAGTAGGAAAAGGTTTCGATGGCTGTATCAAAAATCTCTTCCACAATAGTAAACTGTACGACCTGGCCCATCCGGGATTATCGCGTAACAGCGTAGCAGGCTGTCCGCAAACCGAAGAGATATGCAGCAACCAGGAGTCGACATTTAGATGCTGGGAACATGGAACCTGTGTAGGCAGTTTTGCTGAAGCTAGATGTCAGTGCAATCCAGGGTGGACTGGAGCTGGTTGTATGACACCAACTATACCTACAACCTTTAAGCCTCAGAGTTATGTGAAATATGCTTTGTCCTTTGAACCTGATAAATACTCGACTCAGGTTCAATTGAGATTCAGAACTAGGGAGGTGCATGGAGAGTTGTTTCGGGTCAGCGATCAGCACAACAGGGAATACGCCATCTTGGAGGTAAAACCTTATTAAATTAATTTTTAATCAATTTAATTTTTGAAAAATCGTCATTATAAACTTTTTTACTTTTAGATTAAAGATAGTAGGCTTCACTTCAGATATAATCTGAACAGTTTAAGAACTGAAGAACGAGATATCTGGCTAACGGCAATAGCTGTAGACGATGGGCAATGGCATACTGTTCGAGTATCCAGATATGGCTCAGCAGCGACCTTGGAACTTGACGGAGGAGAAGGTAGAAGGTTCAATGAAACATTCTCATTTGAAGGTCACCAGTGGCTCTTAGTCGATAAACAGGAAGGTGTTTACGCGGGTGGTAAAGCTGAGTACACAGGTGTACGAACTTTCGAAGTATATGCAGATTATCAAAAAGGATGTCTAGATGATCTTAGATTAGAAGGAAAACATCTTCCGCTACCACCGGCTATGAATGGGACCCAATGGGGTCAGGCCACCATGGCTAGAAATTTGGATAGGAATTGTCCATCCAATAAACCCTGTGCTAATGTAATCTGTCCTGAACCATTTGAATGCATTGATCTTTGGAATGAATATGATTGCACGTAAGTATTTCACAATGACATTGAAAAATGAAATATCTTCTAAATGTGCTAAATCAGCTAATAGGGATTTTTGTACGCAGTTGTGGCGAGGGTAGGATACCATCTCCGGACAATAAAGGATGTATGGATAAAAATGAATGTATCGATTATCCATGTCTCAATGGTGGACGCTGCATTAATCAGGATCCACGGTTCCGGTACAGGTGCATCTGTCCAGATGGTTTCTGGGGTGAAAATTGTGAACTGGTTCAAGAAGGCCAGACGTTAAAACTTAGTATGGGAGCCTTGGCTGCCATTTTAGTGTGTCTCCTCATCATTCTTGGTATATTATTCTTTTAAATTTAAGTGTGACACGTTATTTTAGGCATGCTATTATTTTATTATTTTTTTAAGATTGCTGCTTGGTTCACAGAAACTTTTATAGTGCAGTTTATACTTGTTTAAGGAACCGTGGTTCCATTCTAACATTAATTAAATTTTCTATTCTGTTAAGGGATCGTTGTTTCTGTTTTATTTTTTTTTTGTGGATTCCGTTTTGAGTTGAAATTTCTGCTTACTATCAATTTCCTAGATTATTTCCTTTTTCTGTAATCTATATTTTCAGTTCTTCTGTTGTTTCCTGCTTTACGCACCTACCGAGCATGTACTGACCCTGTGTTAATTTGGGGACGGTGTCCCCATACCTGACGCCCAGTGCACTGTAGTTACAACTTTTCTGTCGATATGAGTCGCAAGATTCATCGTTGCACCATGTAATATATCATTGAGCACTTTTCTGCATTTCATTAATGGGTTATCATTAATATTTATCAACAGTGCTAGTCTTGGTATTCGTGGTTTACAATAGAAGAAGAGAGTCCCACATAAAGTATCCAGGTCCAGACGATGACGTCCGAGAAAACATCATCAATTACGACGACGAAGGCGGCGGAGAGGACGACATGACGGCTTTCGACATCACGCCATTACAAATTCCAATTGGCGGTCCGATACCGGAAATGGGTGGAAAATTGCCTCCATGTAAAATTGCCTGTAAGTATCAGTAGTGAACCGAAATCAAATAAAACTCGAACATCGAATTCAACTGCAAAAATATTTAGATCCACTAGGGCCAGAACCCAATGTGGGCATGTTCATAGAAGATCACAAGAAAAGGGCAGACAGTGATCCAAACGCACCGCCCTTTGACGATCTACGAAATTACGCGTACGAGGGTGGCGGAAGTACTGCAGGTTCCTTGTCGTCCTTAGCTTCCGGTACGTAAAAGAAAGAAAAGCACCTGGGATCGAACTCGTGAAAAAAAAATTTGACTCCATCATCTTTCCTCAGGTACAGATGACGAGCAGCACGAGTACGAGTACTTAGGTACCTGGGGCCCGCGATTCGACAAGCTGGCCGACATGTACGGTCCTACAGAGGAAAGTGAGGGAGAGGAATAAAGAGTGCTCTGAGTAAGATCTTTACAGAGAGAAGAAAGAAAAATAAGAAAAACGAATATTCGCGAAAACAGAGCAGTGCCCCCGTGTCAGTGTCGGCAAGTGTGGTGTACACGTCGCTCTCGCGTCCTCACGTATCATCAATCGTTTAAGAAAGAAGAAGGGCAGAAAAACAAAAAGATACATAAATTAACGAAAGCATGAAGAATGAAAAAAAATAAGCAACCTAGTACGAAAATGATAGAATGATAATATGTAGAAATGACGGATAGCTGACTGGGTAACACTTAAGTGTCGCCCAGTGCTGCTGACAGGCAGCGAAGTGACGCGGTGCCCACAAAGATGGCAGCACATGCACCACCACATTACGAACCACGCAATAATTTTAAACTCTCTAACCTATTGCAATTGATTAAGGAGACCGTGCGATAGCGCGTTTAGACACGTAATACGTAGTCAACCCCTCACCCAACCCCCATCCCATGTGTGTACGTGAGCATGGAACTCTTTTGTATGGAATCTCATTTATTTATATACATATATATGTATGTATATATATACTCATATATTCATGTATATCTATGTATATAAATATTACCATTTAGAAATCATATTGCGTTATCGCTCTGTCGTAGCGAAAACCCATGAGAGTTCGAGTAACGACCCTCTCCCCTGGCCATACTAGAACTATTTATTGCGACCGTCCCCAACGGTCATTATTATGAATTAATTAATGAATTATTATTATTGATATTATTACGAATATAATATATATATATATATATATAAATATGAATTTATATAGGAGCCGCATGGGAAGACGGGTAATTAGCCCGAGCCACGGTGTACTTGAGAAAGTCTGAGAGAGAACGAATGGGAGAAAGAATGTGAGAACGAGAGAATGTAAGAAAGAAAGAGAGAGAGAGAGTCGTTAGTCGCGTACATGTGTATAATTGTAATGAATTAATTACAAGGTAAAAGAAGAAAAAAAAAATAAGAAAATAAGAAAAAGAAAATTACAAGATGAAGAAAACAGTAAAAGGAAGGAATAGCGATTAAAGGACATTACAAACCACGGTGTTATGTATTAAGGAGCCATCGTTGTTTCTCTATTTATTTTATACGTGGGGCAATGGAATCGAAAGCGACGTGGTTGAGGGTTATTTATTAACACAGAGTCCTCGTCGCGACGTATATAAACTTACGTCGGGACGCACTCCACTCGAATCGACTGATTTGTAAAATTCTCAAACGGAATAATTAAAATAGTCAATTTATCGGTTAGGGGTCCCAGTGACGATTATCCCTAATGAATGCGCATACGCGTGTAAGTACGTTACCTTATACAGCGACGTTATTGTATAATTGTCCTATCGTTATATTAATATATACATATTAGACGACCGCGTATCGTTTACCGCGATTTGTGATATTAAGTTTCGCCCTCGTATAATTTTTTTAAATTTTATTCTTTTATCAATCCACTTTTTGGAATTCCCCTACCCCCTCAGTCCTATCCTTCGTCCCTCTCCCCGCACATCCTTTACCTAAACCTTGCGTCCAGCATCGAGTCATCGTCGTTCCTATGCACCTCCTTACTTTTCCAATCTAGCTCTATCTCCCAGTCGTCCTTATCCTATTTCCAATGATCCTAACCTAATCTAGCGTTTAGGCAGCGACACAGTATTCCACAGACTGGCATTATCAGGCAATGACTTATCGTTAATATTATCGTTTACGTGGTGTGTACAGTGGCAATTTAGTCAGGGCCCATTAACGTTTCTGTACATTTCTGTAAGAGATTATCGAATTAATGACGCGCACGAGGCATTGCTTCGCGGATGGACTCTTCGGACCGTCTGCGCATGCGCAGCAATGCTCGCATTCGCTCGTTACGTTTATTCGTACGCTCGGGCATTCTGATAATGTACATAGAAAAAAGATTCATTACGATAAGTTGCATAATTGATGACTGTAATTGTTTTTGTACTATCTTATTTCATTGGCCAATCTCTGATTTTTATTTTATTCGTATGGGATCTCAAAATAAATCTTAACATTAAATTGACGTAAGGATGATTTTACTTCTAAGGCTTGTTCATTGATCGATAAGATTTTTGTCATTGTTTACACTGTCTGTTTAATGACGGTCTGAACAGTCGATTCGTATTCAAAATGACTTATACTAACTGATAGGTTTAAAACCAATTGTTTTACCGTAGCAACGATCGAAAACTACTGTAATATATTATATATATACATACTGCCACTGAACACATTTCATTAGTACAATTACTATATGATAATCTACCGTATAATCGACGTACGTATTATTAATTAATTGATATTATTAAACGATTAATTGTATTATTACCACTATTATCTATACCATTTGTACTTTACATTTCAGTTCGGACAAAAAAAATAAATGCCTTCTTTTTAATAAAAAGGATTAAATAAACCGATCTGTAGCTATTTAGCTGATAACGAATTACGGCTCGTTTTCTTATTTATGAATCATCGTCGCAACTTCGACTTCTGCTCGGACCGTGTCTACGATCTCTACGATGACGTTTTACGTGGCCGATCCTTGGCATCTCGCTTATCAATTTTTGTAAAAGTCTGTACTGCACGTGCTGGACGAATTCAACGGCGCCACAGTCCCTGTGAATATTTTTTAGTGTCCTATAAGACTTGAATATACAGTTATGAGGGGTGGATGAATTTTTTTTTTACGTCCAAATCCTAAAATCCACGGATCTGGTGACGTGTAGGGACAGAAGGAAAAATGACAGCGATACTATGAAATTGAGGAGTGCCATTATACTTTTATTTGTTGTTATCCAATCGCCAATATCTACGTATCCCATACGAATTAATATCTGATTAACGAGAATCAAGGTTAGAACGATATAGGCATTCTTATTATATATTGATATTTACGTGACACAGTGTTTTCGGCATGGTGGTAAGTAGGAAATGGTCTATGGAAGCCCATATGCAAGCTATGGCAAACTCCAGGATGAAGGAACACGCGAGAAACTGCAAATATTTTTTTCAAAATTTACTTTACTCATTTTTAGTATTAGTGCCGTCGTTATGTAGTATCGATTTATTATTTTTTTATAAGACCTAACCTCGTATAGACAAAGCAGAGGTGGCTTGAGCTTACGAAATGACGTTGGAAATAATGGCAATTTAAGAATTATTATGTAGACACCAGAGGCGAATAAAAAACCTGTTATGGGTGGACCGGTAAGTATTGTTTCTCCGTTTTCATCCTCGATCGAATTTGAAAAACACGTATGAAAAATGGATATTCCCACAGTGTTGAATAGCAATGCCCAGATTGTGCAAAGAAATTTAGCCATTTTGAACTGTTGGAAAAAAAAAATGAAAAAAAAAATTGCCTATCGCTCGAAACTAATCGATACGTTAAAAATGCTTTTCTATTGGGGAAAAAAAAATGGAACTTCAGAGCAATACTTAAAATGTATAAGAAAAATTAATTAAACAAATTGTACTTTATTGATTAACAAATTTACAGTGACATAGTAGAGACATTTTTTGGACAAGCGGACAGAATTTTGAAAAATTTTTTCTTTTCGTATTAAATTAATTTTCTATTTTTCTCTTCAGCTGCTCTCGTAGAAATACCAATCGGTGACTACTGGATTTTCAAAAGTGATTCTTCTATCCTGACCAGCGATGCTCGTGTTCCTGGACAAATAACGATCCTGAAGTCCTCCTGGTACATCCTGTAGATCTGCTGAAAGATCCTGGATTCTATATCTCCCCTACTTCGTCAAAGTGTCCAGGACTGCTTCTAACGCCTCGGTGGCGTCTAACATCCAGACGAATGCAAGTAGAGCAGCGCAATAGGAGACATGGGTGGCCGCCATTTCTTTTTCCATGTAATACGCCCAGCTAGCCAGGAAGGAATATCGTCCAAGACCCACAGTAGAATTAACCCAGAATAACTAAAAAAAAGATATGAAGAGTAAAATTTGAAAAAAAATAAAAATTTTAATCGCGACAAAAATTCACTAATAATAAACGTTGAATATACTAAAATTTTATAAATAATTATAAACGTTACCCATTTACTCGATTCTTGTGTAAGACAATATATGACACGTAACAAGGGAATCCATACTGCTTTCGTAGCAAGATTTGTTATCAGTGCCGATACCAACATCTGTATAAAAAAAATTATATTTAATTACATAAAAAAATAATTAAATAAAATCTTAACCTTAATTTCTCATACCTCATAAATGTACACAAGTTGCACAGGCGGTTCCTTAAGAGAACGTGGCCACAATTTGTACTCAGCCAAAAGGCACAGAACTGACAATATAAATAAGGTTGATGCATAAGTGGGTTCAAAGGGAGTAACCTCGACTTCAGTGCACAATCCGATTACACATATTTGCCTGAGATGTGTATACATGCCTGACAGAACAATAGCTATCCAATGCGGATTAATAAATTCCAAGTAATCTTGTAAATCCTCCATGTCCGAATGAAATCTCAAAACTTTTCATTAACCAGTCAATTTGTCATTTGTAATAATTAGTAATCGATTGACGAAAATCGCAACGGGCCGCGAAACCGAAAAACTGTAATCACTATCCATGGCCTGCTTAGATTTTTCGTTAAATCGGTTTGCAATACATTTTCTATGATTTATAGAATCCTGCGAATCCTGCGAGTCCTGCGGACACTCATTCTCGCCACTCTGAACTCCTCTCAAGTGGTGGCTTAATGGAATTCCCTTGTTCCCCTATTCCAGCAACCACGGTATATATATATATATTTTTAACTACAAGCTCACAAAGCTTGGTAAATTTATTTTCGCCCCGTTTCACCAGCCCTTGCGAATTTTGAGGAATTATCAGCATTGATTCCTGGAGCTTTATCAAAAATAAAATAAGAACCATGGTGACCTAGAAATTAATACATTGACTGTTACTACTTTTCTCATAGTCCATAAGGGTTGGCTGCTCTATTTTGATGGTTAAAGGTAGCAGAGCGTAGCGTAGTAGTGGATTGTGGCTTTTCCATGGCTATCTTGAACCCTTATACATAATGCATTGCATTTGCGGATGGGATTCTGGAAGAATAATGGTTGAAGATGTATGTACATATAGCAGAATGAAAGATGCCTATGGGGTCCATAAAACTGTTACTTGATTTATATGACTCAGGAGAATGATACTTTGACCTTTTGATTAAAGTTGAAATTAATTGTCACGTTGAAGAGAATGATTTCCTTTTGTCAAAGCGACAATAGGATCCCGCAGAATCCTTGAAGGAACCGCTGGACCGTGTGCAGCCAGCATACACAGAAGAGACAGGAGTCGACGATCCGTGAATCTTCAGGAAATTGTACCAGGCTTCCGTTTCGGCTTGCTAACGACAAGTTTATTAACTGAAACGGTCATACCCGATGATTAAAGATTCTTTGATAAAAATAATTAAATATATTTATAAAAAATGAAAATTTGGATAAATCTCAAAATAAAGTAAACTTCCTCAATTTTTTTTCTACGTCAATGCAACCCTTTGCACGATTTCTTTTTACTTTGTTGCTAGGTGAAAAATCTTATAACTCCTTGCCAAAAAACTCCTGAACAAACAGGTGGTCCAATTTGGATGGGATGCTGTCGAAGAGTCTTGAATCTCACGGTACGGGGTGCTTACGGTATCCATGGTAACGGCACAGAGCTACATTTTACCCGGAGTGAAAATAAAAAGAAACCATCGAAGAAAAAGAGCTCTCGAGGAAAAGCTGTGGAAATAAAGTAAAAGAATTCATCTCGACCTCTTACTCCTTCGTAGAAAGGTAGTAACTTAAAGACTCTTATCTTAAATTATCCCAATGGAAATCCTCTTATCAGGATTGACTCTAGAACGTAATCATTCGTTATATTATAATAATACCAGGATCGTCTTTCGTTATTACTTGAAATTCTTGTATTCTCTTTAAAATCGTTTTTTTTTCCTTAATACGCATACGTAATACAAACTGGTCACGTTGCTTTTCTCCATACACACGCAGCATCCTGGACCACGCGGATAACACACTGGTATACGATATTACGAAGAATCGAAAGATGTCGCCACTTTCCTTCTCTTGGAATCGTAAATGGCTCCCTCTCTCTTTCAATGTTTTCTCGCTATAGTGACGTATACGATGACGTAGGCGATACGGGAATCCCTGCCAGGTTTCCTCGACCGACTTGTTGCTCATCGAGAGGAAGAAGAATCTTGTTGTCTAACGAATTGAAAACTGGGATTTAAATGATCTCAATATTTATATACCTGACTCGCATGACAGATTCCAGCAGCCATTCACAATTTCAAGGTCCTTGTCATCTCGTTAGGTATCTCGGTCAGAATTCCTTTTAGCATCTTAGAACAAGTTTTTTATTTATTGTTTTTGTTACGGCTTAAGATACTTTTCATTATCCTAGGTCATGGAACAGTTGATTATCGTTGATAAATGACAGAATGAATTTCGAGATTTTTTATTTTGTACTCTTTTTTTTTTTAATTTTAATTATTTAAGCTTCGTCCTATTTCAGAAGCATATTAAAACCTATTTTACGCTCTGCATCATTTTGCTTGAAGATTCTGAATGCTCTTTGATTTCAAAATTCGATCGGTTAGTCGTCTTTTGAAGATGCTCCGGCTACGGAGTGTCTTATTAACTCGATTAGTCGCAACTGTGAATCCGCCTTGAGGCGTATAACGCAATTTTATGGAACGAAGGCAAGAAGCGCGAACTCTCTGGGACTTCGTTAAAACTACGAAGTTCTGTTCCTGACGAAGCTCATCAAGTCTTGCAGAAGAAGAGAAACGATACGATATATATGTATTAAATAATGTTTAATATATTAATATTAACAGTATTTTAACATTTTTTTTTATTGAAATCAGGTAAACTGACATTCGAGAATATTGATTTATTATTTTAATTTATTGATTGAAGGTATATTGATTTTATTTATCGATGGGTACTGGATCAATGATCACAATTTAAACTATTATCGATGCATTAATTGTCACACGTGTTGATCTAGAGAACAATCTAAATTGTTGAGTGTAGGTGGGGAGCACGTATACGTATGTGATATACATACTCAGGCAGGAACAGTGGGGAAGTATATAAGCGTCCATGGACTACGGACTCGCGACACTTGCTCGCGAAACTTCACAACGTGTGTATCGATCATTTTAACTTGGGTATAGATCATTGTATATTGACTTGTGATCACTTAATTGTTTTTTCAAGAAAAATATATATATCAGGCGTCGAATATTCGAAGGTTAGTGAACGATTATTTTTTAACTACAAAAATATTTTCTTTTTTTTCACTTATTCAAAATCAACAATTATGAATAATTTGTGCGCTATAAGGAAAATTTTTATTTTGCAACCTCGCTATTTGAATTATTTGCCATTCGAATTTGAATATACTTTTATTTGCACGTATCAAATATACGAATACAAAAATACGTGATTGAATAAATTTTTCTTAAATACAACAAACGGAATGTCTTCAGAGTCCAGTATTTAGAGACGTATAAAATATCTATTTGATTTAACATTTTAATTCGAAAGATAAATAATTTTCTTATTCCTACGAAATAGTGAAAGCCTCAAGTCCTTCTAATTAGGTAATCGATTATTCGACAAGGAAAAATCGGATGCTTACGCACTAGGATACTTTCTCGAAAGATACTGTTCTGAATATCATTTTTCCGAAAAAGTCATTCAGTTATCAATTTTCCCGGTAAAAGTATCAAAATTGCGTAAACGAGAATCATAATAAGTACTATAAATTTCAAGGTACTGTACTTGCCGAGTGTATCCTGAAAAAACGTTTAATTCCCCTCATCGTACTAAGGACTTGTAAATCTGATATTTGCCGCGTATAAAAAAACAAAGGTGCAAAAAACGTCAAGTCGCAACATTAAGTAATCAGTATTATGCAACATTTCTGGTAAGATCAGTAAACCCGAGTTCCCGCGTGAAAGCAACATGCACCAGAAAAGAGTCGAGTAAATTTTTTCTCAAGAAATATATAAAATCAAAAAAATATTTCAAAAAGAATCAGGGAATTCCAAAAATTTTCAAAAAAAACTAATATTGGCTAAATCATCTCGATTGATTATGTAGTCATGATATAACTAGAAATTACAAAAAATGTATCTTAACTCGTGTCGATTTCATGGAAAAACCATAGAACCGGTCGCTCTGCAACGGTTCGTGGAAATGTTGACGTCGCCCGATATATAGATCCTTTATTTCTTTCGTCTCGTTTCGGGATTCTTTAACGGCAAGGAAAGACATTTAATTTCGCACAATGCACTGTGACGTAGATCGAATAACAAGAATGAAACTTGCTCTGCGAAAATGAGTCATGGTCATTGCTCCGACAAGTAAGAGACCGCTCTTACTTTTCTACTGAGGAAACACCAAGTGTGTTAATCCCAGCAGAGCACGTGTACAACTCCCACCTGACGTTTATTAGAATTTCGCAAGGAATACATGCATTAGAAATAACGCTTTATGGACATTTTCACAGGAATTTGTGACAGTCGATTATATATATGTATATATAAATCAAATACAAACATATATTGCACAATATTTTTGAAAAATAATTTAAAAAACTATTTTACCTAATTTCTATTTACGGGAGACTATACATACATATATAGTTACAAGTAACAATATTATTGACATAATTAATAATTTGACTGATGCTGCAATGATGACGGTTATCCAATTGACACTAAACATAACCGGACGTGACGAAATAGAAAAAAGAATACGATTTTCGTGAGCTCAGTCAATCTCGGTTCTTAAAATAATTTCCTTTTACTATTTTTCGTATCAACTGGAAGGTCCCTTTTAGTTTTTACCTTGAAAGGAGAAAGGACGAGCTTCGTTCACAAAGTCAGTGTCACTTAAAATTGCGAAATTAGGTCTCGCTAATTTAATAATTCCGGTATTGTTTTATGGCTGTTATATATTGATAGGTATTAGAAAAAATAATAATGACTCATTGAAATATTAATTGATTGTATTATTTATAGAGAATTGAACGTAATAATGGATCCCAATGCGTTTAAGGATTTCTCCAAAGAGATGGCGGAGTTCATAACGAACTACTTGGAGAATATCAGAGACAGGTAAACTTAAGTAATTATATAAAAAAATAAAACGTACATCCGGTTGCGAGAACGAATCGAATTATTGTTCGAATGAATTCGAGATCGAGGCTTTTGATTACAATATTGTTTATCACACTTCGCTTGTATATACAGTAACGAAGAATGTATAATTCTCGTTTGATATACGAGTGAGTGAAGGTAAGATCCGTCTTAGGAAAAGGAAACTGTCGGCCTTGATAATTCTCGATAACTTTTCACAATCCGAGTAGCGCAGAAATGTGCGCCAATTTTCGTCAATTCGATTTCGAGAATAATATCAATATTTAAAAATGATTATTTCGTAGGAGAGTTCTGCCCAATGTAGAGCCTGGTTATATGAAGCCACTGTTACCCAACGAAGCACCGCAGACACCAGAAAAGTGGCAGGACATTATGGGGGATTTAGAAAAAATAATTATGCCTGGAGTAAGTACCGTGAATGAATTTGGATATAGTCGATAATTAATAATAATATTAATTAATATTTTTGTCCATTAATAAATTCAGGTTACTCACTGGCACAGTCCCAGATTCCATGCTTACTTTCCAACGGCTCAATCGTATCCTGCAATTGTTGCTGACATGTTGAGCGGAGCAATTGCTTGCATTGGATTTACTTGGGTATTGATTAGAGCTTGTTTGCCTATTAAAATATATACATACACATTAATTGTTAACTTAATCGTCAAATGAAAAATCTTATTACAGATCGCAAGTCCAGCCTGCACGGAATTGGAGGTGCTAATGTTGGACTGGCTAGGAAAAATGTTGGATCTTCCCAAAGAATTTTTGGCTTGTAGCGGCGGTAAGGGGGGTGGAGTAATTCAGGTGAGTGATTAATCATAATAATAATCTCGAGAGCATTGACAATAATATAGTAAAAGGTAACGACAATACTTATTTCAACAGGGAACAGCCAGTGAAGCCACACTGGTAGCATTGTTGGGTGCGAAGGTAAAGAAGATTCAAGAGATCAAGGAACAGCATCCAAGCTGGACCGACAATGATATACTAGGAAAACTCGTTGCCTATGGTTCCTGTAAGTATGCTTGAATATCCCTATAGAGATTTTTTCCATAAAACAAGGCCGAGTTTCATACTGAAATTCAAAGGGACAAAACGAGATGAAAATGACAATTGATAAGCTTCGACTTTTATTTTTATCTTCGATTGATTAATTCTTATCGATTTTACATTTTCCACGTGACTCGTTCTATACAAATCCTTGCAGCTATTAGGTGCCAAAGCCAAAGTAGACACTGGTGGAGCGAGTTATGTTGTAGGACACTATACCTATATATGATAGCATATCAAGCTGAGAGCACTTCATCAAGCAGCACTTTGTCACCATGGCAACGCGTAATAACCACTCTGGTTACTTGAATACCCCATACCATTTCTCAATGCCCATACACCTCTATATGTATAGAGAGATGAAAATCAGGAACAATTTTTTTACCATCTAAAAAAAAGTTTTCAACGGCGACTTTCAACCGTGCCATGAAATTAAAGCATTTTCCCTTGACACTTTTCCAAATCAAAATGCGTCCCGTAACCTTTGGTAGTTTCTCAAGTGTGAAATATGCTTTCAGGCCAGGCACACAGCTCCGTGGAACGTGCCGGACTTCTGGGCGGTGTTAAATTCCATCTATTGGACGTTGACGGGAAATTCAGAGTACGCGGTGAGACTTTGGCCGAGGCCATTCGCGAAGATAAGGAAAAGGGGTTGATACCATTTTATGTGAGTTTGATAAGCTTTTGTATAATCATTGAGTTTTTTTTTTAATTTTAAATAATTTTTGTATACTAGGCTGTTGCCACTCTTGGTACAACCTGCTCGTGCGCTTTTGATTGCTTGGACGAGATGGGAATTGTAGCCAATCGTGAAGGCGTTTGGCTTCATGTGGACGCGGCTTATGCAGGTATGGGTTTAGAAAAAAAATTTAATTCCTTGCTAGTTTTCAATGGTACTTTCATTGTATTTTGATTTTTATCTAAATATAGGCTCGGCTTTCATCTGTCCGGAATTTCGTTATTTAATGAAGGGAATCGAGAAGGCCGATTCGTTCAATTTCAATCCGCATAAGTGGATGCTGGTCAATTTCGATTGTTCAGCCATGTGGCTCAAGGATCCCACATATATTGTCAATGCATTTAATGTGGATCCACTTTATCTAAAGCACGACATGCAGGGCTCTGCACCTGACTACAGAGTAAGTTAGAATAAAAATATATATTTTATTCCACAATTTTTTACAACCTTCATTGGTCCACATGATCATTAATTCCCATCATTTTTTTAGCACTGGCAAATTCCACTGGGTCGCAGATTCCGCGCGCTTAAACTCTGGTTCGTTCTGCGACTTTATGGTGTAGAAAATCTTCAAGCTTACATCAGAAATCATGTAGCTCAAGCTCACGAATTCGAATCTATGGTCCAGGCAGACTCCCGATTCGAAATTGTAGCTGAAGTCATCATGGGTCTAGTCTGCTTCCGCCTTAAGGTGAGTAAAAACGAGAAAAATTATTGTAACAAAAATTATCCTATCAAAATGTCAATTAAAAAAATATATATATATTTGCAGGCATCCAACGACGTTAACGAGGCTCTTCTCAAGAAGATCAATGGCGCTGGATACATTCATCTCGTACCATCCAAGATAAATGACACTTACTTCCTAAGATTAGCCATTTGTTCGCGATTCAGCGAAAGTAAGGATATTCAAAATTCTTGGCGCGAAATCAAATTGCGCGCCGATGAGGTCCTCGCGGAACAATCGACGTCCAAGTGATGGCGGGCTCAAATAGCACGTGGCTGTAAAGCATTGGCACCAGTTACGTGCAATCAATCATAGATTTTTAATAACAATCAGTAATTAATTAATTGATCACTCCACGGACCTCTCTAGTTATGGTAAAAAGAGATAATGGAATTAGCCAGTTAGTTAAGACGAACCTACCATACCTGTTTATCGTTATCGTATATTCTTCTGTATATACATATATATATGTGCATATAAACGAAATTATTTATTTGAACGTAGAATCGTGACGTCACGATCAATAAACTTTAGTCGCGTATCGACCAATACCTAGTGCTGCATGCCGGGGACAATAATAGACTAGAATGTAGTAGTGCAATTGTATTAGAAAAAAAAAATTAGAAAAAAGATCATGTCGAGTGCGCTTACAGTATGTTTGCGATAGTACAGTGTATATTTATGCGAAAGTTATTATTAGTGCACTCATGTCTTATCTAATGGGACCAACGTGAGTTAGTTAGAATGTACGTACCTGTTGACTGTGGCTATATTAAAATGTACTGTATATCATACCTCGTTGGATCATTGAGATTATACGTGTATCGTATAGAGAATTAAATAAAGTTAATGTTACTCGTGAATTAATTGAATTGTTGACGAGTGATACGTAGATATATATATACTATATTATAAAATTCACAAAAACAACCGCGCTTTGTACCTGGCTCTGAAATGTATATATATATATTTTTTGCCCTTCGTTAAGATTTAATAATCTCGAAAAAAGATCAAAAGCCAAAAATCGCATTTTTCATTCACTCTTTACACGGACACGGTATCAAAAGTACAGGGTTTTCAATTACGGACACAGGCTCGCGAGGGTACCTTTAAATGTTTTTTCCATTTTTTCAAAATTTTCATGGCGATTTGCACTGGGTATCCGTTGGTATTCTTGGCGGACCACCATAACGTTTTGTCATCTGAATGATTCTTTCCGCTTCGCGAATTCCGCTCAATCGAGCCCCGTGAACAGTGCTGTAATGTCCTGGTATCGTGGCTTCGCCAGCAAACAGCAAGATTGGAGCAATTGGTTCGCAACTTCCTAAAAATGAAAAAAAAAAAATGTTTTTAAAATAAATAGAAATATTATCGAAAGTAAAATTAATGAATTTCGTCTTTTGAATAAAAGCACCAAATTTACCTGGTAAAGGACTAGCTAGATCGCACTGATGCCCTACTGTACTATCCATAGCCATGTAGCTGTAGGATCCAGCAAAGTGTTGATCCATGCACCATTTGCTACGTAATAGATTGACAGGATAAGGTAAGGTTGGGTCTCCTGTAAATTGTCGCAAAACACGTGTTAACGATTCCACCACTTCTTCGTCCGAGCATAATTCCATGTCGGCTGCTTCGCGTCCACAAACACAGGCACAGAGTACGTGCTGGGAACTGGCAAGCTCTTCTATGTTCGAGACACCTAAAAATTAAGTATTAAAAGTGAATCCAGGTCATAGGTCGTTGTAAGAATATTCGGTACCTTTGACCCAGTCACATCTGTCTGATAACTCATCGGCGGACCAGGCCAGTCTTATTCCTCCTTCTCGCCAGACCCAAAAGGGTCTGGCGTATTCCAGAAAGATTTTATTCATGTAACCGTAACCCAATTTACAAATGGCTTCGACTTTTTCGGCCGGTAATGCAGGACAGAAGAGCTTATCGTGTTGATGTTTCAGGACACCCAGGGGCACTGTGACTATCACGTAATCAGCTGGGAATTCCTCACCGTCGCAACACTTGACAACAGCACGTGGACAAGAATCGCTGTTTGGATATCAAAGATATAGTTTATTTTAACGAGAGTATATTTTTCATGAAATTTGATTTAAAAATTGTCATATCGCACCTTATGGCACCCCAGCGTATACAACTGACAGGTTTACAGTATCTTAAGGAACAGCTAGGTAAGTCTCTTAAAAGTGGTGCCAGAACACCTACGTATCTTAAAGGGACTCGAACGTTGCCACCGGGAATTTCTATGTAACTGCCAAACTGATCGGCCGAAACTAGCGACAGATCATCGCCGCAGCGACATCTGGTGCAATTGGTCATTCCGTACATGACACGTGCGGCATCATACCTAAAAAAGAAATTGGTCAAATTATTAATTGAAATGAAAAAAAAAATTATTGTACATGCTTAAAAAAAAGGTACCTCTGCTCCTCCGGAAAATTATGCAATTCCTGTTGTATTCTGACGCCCATAAAATTCAAGAGCGAACCGTGAGCTCGTCCACATCCTAACGAGAACAACGCGGCGGCTTGCTGTTCTATCTGTCGGAATGCGTGATAGGCCGTGATGCTGACGGGAAGATCAATCGCTCGACCATCGCTGGTGCAAAACAAACCCCGACTTGGGTCCGGTCTGAAGAGCGGTGGCTTAAGAAGGCCCTCTTGAGCAGCTAATGTGAAAACAGGATTGGCCATGCAACCACCCTCTATCCAGGTTGCACCCATTTCGGCGACTACGTCACCGAGCCAACAGGAATGAATGCGACCTCCTGGTCTAGGAGTATAAATCATGAGAAAATTGTGGAATAAAATTTAAGAAAATTTTTGCAAAATTACACAAATAATTATACCTGTCCGTCGCTTCCAATATAGTAAAATTTTGTAAACCACATTGAACCAATCGATGCGCTGCTGATAGGCCTGCCATTCCGGCTCCTATTATCACTACAGTTGGCTCCGGCTTGCATGGGTCCAACATGCAAGGATCCAATTGGCATGTTTCGAATTTCGCGACCTTCGAGCATGATGGTACGTCTTTGCTATCTGCTTTTTTTTCCGACGCAAATAATCTGCAAGTTTCATGTTTCATCCCATTATGATTGACTTATCATTGACGTTGTTATTATATAATTTTATAGGTAATCAGTAGCATTTTTATCACTCGTGATGCTACGCTGGTACAGAGATTATCACGTAGTAACCGAGTCTGCCCTCTTGTCAATGTATCGCATTGGTTGGGTCGTACCTCAAAATATTAACAATTTCTTACGTACCTTTTGAGTATGCCCTGCAGATTCCTGAGTGGAATCCTTCGGGGCCTCGTGAGGAGCATCTCATTGGATGTTCAACGGCTGAACTAGTGAATTTATCATGAAGGTGGTGTGCCTAATTTAAATCGACTTTAAATAATTAATCTGAAGTTCTTCTTGTTGCTGAACGTTGCTATGAGAACATGTCAAACAACGATGGCAGTCGAATTTTTTTGGACGAAATATCCTTTGCCTACTTAGATTATGTCTGCTTAAAAGATAGGGGCGAACTTCGTTGCCCATATGTTGGTTTAAAACTAAATATTTTCGAATTCTCAAATAATATATTTTATAAGGAAACATATGGAATGTAGTTTATTAAGATACGTAAATATATTACAATTATTAATATGCTATGACATTGTGAGTGATCGAGTGTTTGTATTATTTTAATATAATTACGACATTTTTTAATAATTTTCTAATGCGTAGATTTTCATTCTTATTCTCATCGTCATCATTCCGCCATCCCGTTGACTTTTCTGTGAGGTGATTTAACGTATCCATTCGTTATGGCTGTGTGATTTCTTGCAGCTAATATTTCAGTTGTTTGACTACTTATTTCATTCCAGGCAAACTCTATGTCCTCCTTTACGCATAGTCTGCTGCAAACTACGAATCGAATTATCAGCTGGTCCTTGTAATGCGCTGCTATTGTGTAAATTCGTTTCCTCTTCATTAAACGATCCAATAGTTCTTTGGTGAGACTGTTATCGCCCTGAGCAAAAACAAAATTTTACATTTATTATTGTCACCGACCGACAATTATATTATAAAAATATATTTCCTTCCTTACTTTTATTCTGAAGCATACGAGACCCATTAAAACTTCTGTTACTATTTCAAATCTACCATCCGATTTTACGAGATCTTCAAATTCTTGCGCCAATTTCACCATTCTGCGAATATGGTGCTGTAATCCTTCGATTCCATAGAGTCGTAAGACGAACCATAATTTTAAAGCGCGGAATCGACGTCCCAATGGAATTTGCCAGTGCTGATTTTAAAAATTGTCTCATAAAAATAATGCATCACGTAAATTAGAAAGTTACGTTTGATTTGATGCTTACTCTGAAATCGAGAGCTTCTCCCTGTTTTTCGTGTGCCAAGTATATTCTGTCTACGTTAAATGCATCGATCAAATATCCGGCATTTTTCACCCTATAGTTAAAAATCATTGTTACTAATATGATAATCATATAATTTTTTTTATTTACTTCACTATCGTTCTTTTGAAACTTACCACATGGCAGAACAGTCAAAATTGACAAGTAACCATTTATGCGGATTGAAATTAAAAGAATCCACATAATTAATACCAGACATAAGATGACGATATTCAGGACAAATAAAGGCAGCTCCTGTAATTGAAAGATTTATAAAAATTCTACCAATTTCACATCGTATTCCACCAAGTGACCGACAGTCGGCAAGTACGTCTGCGGTTAAGTTATCGTCGGTCGGTATCCTAGAAAATCTTATTGAAGTCTTTAACACTTGACGGCCGCTGTCGCGTATGCATGATTTTGGATTGGCAGTAGGTTCGAATCAATTAATGAAATGTGTGCCCGTCAAGGTGTTAATAGTAAATACTGTACCAAATGCAATAAATCACCTGCGTAAGCAGCATCCACATGCAGCCACATATTATTCTCAGTGCAGATTGGTCCGAGTTCATCAAGCACGTCAAAGGCGCAGGTGCCAGTAGTACCTAAATTAGCGACCACGTAACAAGGTATAAGTCCAGCTTCCACGTCCTTCTTCATAGCTTCCAAAACCGTGGATCCTCGTAAACGACACTTATCGTCGGTCGATAATAATCTCATGGGCATGGACCCAAGTAATCCAGCCCTTTCCACCGAAGAATTCGCTTGATCTATCAATTAAGAATAAACGGAGAGAATTATTCGTTAATTTATCCTATATGAAACTCACGATAAAATTTACCGTAGAAACCAGTAACCGTAGGACATCGTTACCATTTCGTTACTTATGGCTTATAACGTACGATATTTTGAGTTGCTACAAATAAATTTTACAGTGCACACGGTAAATATTGTTACTTGCAATTTTTACTGCGTTTCACAATGTCAATGTTTTTTTGCGATTTACTTCAAAGGTATGAAAATTAGTGCATTCCACGGCAAAATTGAATGTAGCGCACGAGATAATCCGACTGTTTTAGATGACTTTTTAAATTCGACAAGGTAAAAACTTTAATTTTATACTGCATATTTTCGAGCTTCAAAAATTGTACTGTACACTTCAGTAAAAGCTGACGTATCATGCTTACCTTTTAGAATGATTTCATGAATTGTTCTTAAATATATAGGTAATATGTTATGAAATGCCTTGATGTCCCGTGGTTACCGTGAGTCTAACAATAATTTTTAATGAAAAATTGTCTCTGTGTATATAAACATTATTTTGGTAATAGCCAAATATTATGTTAAAAATGTTACCCCACTTACGTGATGCTAAGAACTTACCTGATGTGTAAGCAACCAGTTTGGCCTTTATCATTCCTTCGTCCCACTCTGGATGCAAAAGCTTTATACGTCGCGTTGTCTTCTCTTTTGCAGCCAACAAACTCACTAGAGTCGCTTCGCTTGCCGAACCCTTAGTAATTAAAATATAAGGGTTGTTTTCGTAATAATATAAAAATTACCAACATAACTGTATGAGTGAACATGATTGCATATTGATTCAGAATGTGATTTATATTTCAACAATGAAAGATCCGGATTCAAATTCCGAACAATTCAAACAAATAATTATTATTATAAAACATGAAAAAGTCTGTAAAAAAATCAAAATGTTTAAACAATCTTTTAATAAAGATAAATAAAATGTACCTGTATAACGCCACCACCAGGTCCGTCATTGCGATTAAGAAATTCTTCCGGCAGCCCTAACATCTTTCCTAACCAGTTCATAGTGATAATTTCTAATTCCGTACAAGCGGGCGATGACATCCATGAAAATCCAATGCATCCTAATCCAGCACTCAACATTTCTCCCACTATACCAGGATAAGAATTCCCAGCAGGATAGTAAGCATGAAAATTCGGTGAGTTCCAATGTGTGACCTAAAAAGGTTTTATATTCCCATTATTGGATAAATTTCAAATAAAATCGCCATTAAGTTTTGTACAGTCCGCTTGACCCACTCACTCCAGGAAGTATAAAACGTTCGAAGTCCTTCAGCACATCCTGCCAGGACTCTGCGTGTCTAGGTGCTTCACTAGGCAGCAGCTCACTCAAATATCCTGGTTCGACACTCGGCAGGACCACGCGTTCCCGTATATTTTCCGTGTAATCAGAAATAAATTCGACGGCCGCTTTTCCAAATTCCTCAAACTGCCGCGCGTCCATCTCAGATGATATACAGTCAAAGGTAACCTTTATAACCTTGTAACCCCACTGTAATGATAAATGTATTACGTTCATAGGCAAACAGCACATCTGTAGGCGATGAATACAATGATGTAATAATGCCTCCTGTTTGCGAACTATACCGAAATTTGATAAGTATAATTTTTGGGGTCACTGATTACGAGGCTGATATTACATTTGTAAAATCATAATAATGTTAACATCTATCCTATTTTCAGTCCAGCACATGAACACCGTTATACTATCTTTACCATTTGATTTCTAAAAAAAAATAAAAATAAAAAATATCTTTCACGAAAACTGAAAATTACATTTTCCTACAAAATTCCAACGTAACCAAATTTTCCAGATTGTCACAGACCCCCCTATTCTATATAGATTTGTAGTCTAATTGCTAATCTACGTAAGATGGGTATAGAATTTTAATGTGAGATAAAAAATTGATATAAACAGGTAGCAATCGTCTCTCCCTATGCAGTTCATCAAGATGGAATTCATCGTGGCCGTACAAGGCTTCAAGAAATCTTCGAACAAGTTTATCCTGAAGGAGCTATCCGTGATTGGAATCGGCAGCAATTTCTCTGAGCCTTCAACGTTCCTGTTTCAACCACCATGGAAATGCTTACCCGCCAAGTAAATACAAGAGTATGAATTTGTGGTTGGAACGCAATTTTCATGGGAATGACTTGGACCTCCGGTGATGTAACTTACGATCACGCAAAAAGGATTCTTCGAGTCGTGTTGGAAGACGTCTCCAGGATCTATGTAAAAGGATCGGAGAGGAAGAGTTGGTTGGGAGCTTTCATAGGATGATCGAAACATATCGCGGATCTAGGAGGTCTGGGATGCCCTTCGCTGCAAAACCTGCGCAAGAATTTACTCATCCGGTTTTCGGGCCATTATGCTCTCCATTTCCAGTGTTCGATGGAGAACGTTAAATTATGACGAAATTGGATGTTCGAGTGAAGAAGAAGAATGTATTTTTTGATAACGAATAAGTGAAAAAGATATAATAAATTGTATATTTATTTAACTCGCCTACATAGTAGTGATAAGAGCATACGTATAAACATTTACAAACATTGATTCTCAATCTGATTTTATTGTTCACAGAGGTTACGTATGAGAAGTTAATCTTCGCCAGCAGTGCGCACCATTTTTCGTTTTAAATCGTCATCGTTTTTTTAAGACTTTTCATATCCTAACTGATGAAAATGTTGAGAAACTGTCCTTAATGTCAACGATTAATCTCATTCCATATCATCTTTGAATCTTACAAATATAACTAATCTTGTATTCCTCTTGAACCTCCAGGTCTGTGAACGTTTTCGTTTAAAGAAATGCATCCAAACGATCCACTTTGTTAATTTTTTAGAAGTGCATTTCACGTAGTTGATCTTCAAACATCTTACAAGGTTATTGACGTCTATCTTCGTTTGAGTTCTCGAAGTGGAGCAGGATCTCTTATCTTTCACCGACAGCAATAATGCGCTTGAAGGTTTGATGGACAATGATAATTGCGCATAATCGAAGGGTCTTTTATACGAAAGTTTCAACGTTTTTCTGAAATTGTTTCGCATCGGTTCGAACGATAAGACATCTACACGAATTGCGCACTTCGAGCTCGAAAGCTACGTCAAAGAGTTTCCGACGCGCTTCCGCGAATAAACAGGGTCATTTATCTTCCGCGTGTAATTCGTTAGTCTGAATAACCAAATCAAAACAGTGTTCGGCTGCTGCCTGAAGTATGAATGAAGATCGGCGGAGTCGTCGAAAGCTTCATGACGGGGGCTGCCTGTCCGAACCTCCGAATCGAATGGCTGGCGAGAGCCGACAGATTTCTTGAAATCGATGCTGCATTCCGGAAGGTTGAATCCTCAATGCGCAATTCTGCGAGATAACCTTCAAAGCCAAATTGACTCCCGGCTAAAGGTTCAAAAAGCTTCTCCGGGGTAAGGGGAGTGGAGTTGCCTCAAAACGTCGCGCAAGAGGAAGGCCGGTTCTGGGAGCGGTCCTTCGCGATTTAGCACGGATACGAACCGTCGAAGCTTCTAAAAGGTTTTAAAAGCTTCTAGAAAATTCTAGAAGGTTCTCGATGGTGTGCGATTCCTAGAATCGAGCGCAAAATTCCCGGAATGTGACGCAAATATCCCGGAATCGATCGAAAATTCTTGAAATGGGGGTGGAGGGTCCTAATGACGTCACTTCCAGAATTTGTGAACGCACACGTTGCTAAATTAGCACGGACACCTACCTTCGAAGGCTCTCAATGTCGTTAAATGTTGTTGCAGGAATTCATATTCAGAACTGGCACAGCTATACATATACCTACTATCGTCAATGCTTGCGTACTTTATTCGAGATTGGGTTATGCCTTTAATTACCGTGGGAAGAATGAATGAGATTGAATATGGGATAAAATTGATTCTATATATTGCATAAAACAAATGAAAACCGACACCAACTAAATAAATCGAAAACCTAGGAAATTGTAACATCTACTATACGATTTAACAAAATTTAAGAGTTCCTTCACCAAATATAATAATTATAAATTACTTACCTCGACGTCTGATGATGATGATGATGATGATGAAAAAGCAATTATATATTTCAAATAGAAAAATGCGAAGCCGAAGTAATTTAACAGAATGAACACGATTTATTATAAAGTGAAATACTAAAGAATAAAACTCTGCAACTACTCTACAGGATATATTAGCAAAAAGTTAATAGAAAGGGGACAACTATGCTGGCTGATGGATCAGCAGAGAATGTGGGAGTCTTCAAGGATTTGGTGGATGTTAGTTAGCGGGGGTGGGGACTATTGCCTAAATATAATTTTTTATATATGTATCATTCTGAAAGGTTCATCTCGCTTTCTCTACATCTCAGAGCCATACGAAAGATTACTGCTTCCAAAGATCGGCATATGATAGAACCAGAGCACACTAATTGGTCTTTTGATATTTAGTAATCGGTCACGGACGTGGAACCTGATTTCTTATACGGACATAGCCGGTTTATGATTGTTTTTTATCAAATCCATCTTTCTGTGTGTGTGTAATTCAGCATGAACGCTGTTGACCGCTGGGTTTCGTTATACTATCATAAACTTTGCATTATCTGTACAGTTTGTGACGGATCATGACCCGTAAATCATAGTAATTTTTTCAAGTATAATTTGACTGTGTAACGAGTTCCTGTTTATACGCGATATATATAATATTATGAAATGATACAAAGTAATTAATGCGACGTATCCACATAAGGTTTATCGAAAGGTAACGTTAGTTTTGAAATAGAAAAACGATGTTTATCAACATAAAAATTAGTGTGTTTTGTAGTCCAAATTAATTGTTTTCTGGTTACTTGGACTAATTATTAACATTTATTTTAAACAATTACTCGTCGGATCAATCCTGGATCCAGCACGGAAGCTTACTGAGCTAGTTCAGTGGGTCCTGTAATTAGGGCCTGTAAATCAGCCACTTTCAATTTTGAACTCTTCTTTGATCTGATTGTAGGGTTCTTTCCCGAGCTGGGGATGCGCCATCAAGTCCATCTGTGGATCCAACGATCCTTTCATAGGGGTTAGAGGGCGCTGCCATACACCCTTAGTGGTATTCACCGGTTGGCTACGGCCGCGGTTCATTCCCATCAGGGTCTGCCAAGGTCTGCCCTTGGTCATCTTCTTGGCGATATCTCCCAATCCATTGATCGGGAATTCTGAACCTCTTTGCAATCTGCTTGCATTGGTGCAAGGACCAATTGGGGTTCCATTCATCGTTAGTCGTGAGCGCGACATTGACCTCATCGACATCTCGAAAACTTGTCTTTCTTTTTCCTGTGTCATTGCGTTCCGCGAAATTCTCGCACGTTCCTATCTTTCCTACATTCCAGCCCGGGGGTCCGCGAGCCATCCGACTTACGTCACCTTATAATCTCTATGGTGGAAACTGGTGCACGGCCGATAATCGAGTAGAACCGCGATTCGATAAGTTATTTACAGCACGTAGAAAGAAGAGGAAAAGCAATAGCTCAAGATCTATTGTAATGGGGAACTGGACGAATTTTTTTTTCGTTTTTCTTAATTGTGGTAATATAAAAACGATGAATATTGATGTCTTAGATAAATAATATGCTTATATTTTTTAAAACATGATATTAAAATTCGTATTGCACAAATAGTAGTTCAAACGCCCTGTTGAGTCACGTGAAAAAAGGGCCGTAAAATCTCACATACGTATAATGTATCAGCCACGTGCATAGGTTACCAATGGTTACCAATAACACTTCTCATGTTGTGTGATATGTTATGTTATGAAAAGAAAAACACTTCTCATCTCGAATACGCGAATTCCTCATTGGCTATTTGGCTATAAAATAAACTCCAAATAATAGATGAAGTTGCAACGTCACGACCAATCATAAAGTGTTTTCACTTCCGCATTATATCAGCAATATTTTAGCTAATTTGACATTAGTTTCCTTAATCTTTAAGTGATAAATAAATTATCTAATCAGCATTCTTGCATTCTACGATGATATTCTAGAAAACTACTTAGATAATTTTTGGAATGCCGTCACAGTCCAATTCCCCTTTACACAATTTGTGTCGAAGTCCTAATTCAAATAGTACGCTAGTTTAGCACAGTGATTGTACTAAATTAGGGCAACACGCGCGCTGCCGCGCGCCCACAGACCTATTTGCGCTGTAGCGCTCTTGTCGATTGACGACAATTTCACACACCTCGTCAACCAATCAGCACTGCGGAAAAGCGGTGACAAAATTTCGATACGCACAGCCAAGTTCAGGCGTGACATGACTTTTTAAAGAAAGGATTAGAGTTACAGTAGATACGCTATCTCGAGCAGCAGGAAGGGACCTAGCTGCCATTCGGACATTTTCGGTGAAATCTTAATCCTACAGTCCGTTTTCCAGTCCATCGTGACATTAATGGTCTTGCGCTACAAAAAATATTTTATTATACCTATTATTTAAACTAATATGGGTAATTAATATTTTACGCATACTCATGTCTCCAGACGCGCTGCTTGCCTGCGAAATTTTTAAAAAATGGACGTGAGTCACCTCGTGTACGTTCCTTGTTAATATGTTTGCATGAATATGCGGCTGACGTAATTTGCTTATACGTTGTTAAAAAAATAAATTTCAAACTTTTCGAAATACAGAAATTAGAGTTTCACAAGAACATACGTGCAATTTAGTTTATTAAAAAATTTGAATATGTGAGTGATTGGGTTTTTATTTTTTGTAGTTACAAAATTAATTGGGATTTTTCATTCGTATCGATTTTTAGTCCTTATATTCTCGCCACAATTTCGCAGCCTTCTTCAGCAACTGCTGACCCGACGATTCGGTTATTCTTAGCTGTTTTACTTTTTGAAGCTAATATTTCCGTTGCTTGATTACTTATTTCATTCCAGGCAAACTCTATGTCCTTCTCTTCGCATAGTCTGCTGCAAACTACGAATCGAACTATCAGCTGGTCCTTGTAATGCGCTGCTATTGTGTAAATACGTTTCCTCTTCATTAAACGATCCAATAGTTCTTTGGTAAGACTGTTATCGCCCTGAGTAAAAACAAAATTGTACATTTATTTTTGTCACCGAGCGACAATTACATTATAAAAATATATTTCCTTCCTTACTTTCATTCTGAAGCATACGAGACCCAATGAAACTTCTGTTACTGTTTCAAATCTGTCATCCGATTTTACAAAATCCTTAAACTGACGCGCCAATCTAATCGTTCTGCGAATGTGGTTCTGCAATCCTTCGATCCCGTAGAGTCGTAAGACGAACCATAATTTTAAAGCGCGGAATCGACGACTTAATGGAATTTGCCAGTGCTGATTAAAAAATTTGCGTCGTGAAAGTAATGCATAACATAAATTAGATAGTTACGTGTATTGATACTTACTCTGTAATCGGGAGCTTGTCCCTGTTTATCGTGTGCCAAGTATATTCTGTCTACATGAAAAGCATCGATCAAATATCCTGCATTTTTCACCCTATAGTTAAAAATCATTGTTACTAATTTGATAATCACTTGAACGATATAATTTTTAAAAATTTTACTTCACTATCGTTCTTTCGAAACTTACCACATGGCAGAACAGTCAAAATTGACAAGTAACCATTTATGCGGATTGAAATTGAAAGAATCAGCATAATTGACACCAGACATAAAATGACGATATTCGGGACAAACAAAGGCAGCACCTGTAATTGAAAAATTTATAAAAATTCTATCAATTTCGCATCGTATTCCACTAAGTGATCGGCGGTCGACAAGTACGTCTGCCGATAAGTTATCGTAGGTCGGTATCCTACAATATCTTATTGAAGTCTTTAACACTTGACGGCCACTGTCGTGTATGCATGATTTTAGATTGGCAGTAGGTTCAAATCAATTAATGAAATGTGTGCCCGTCAAGGTGTTAATAGTAAATACTGTACCAAATGCAATAAATCACCTGCGTAA
>JARQSW010000792.1:51057-109383 GCA_030142375.1 Calameuta pallipes | reverse complement strand
CGTAGTCCCGGGAAATTTGGAAGGAGTATCGAGTCAATTGTAATCGAAAGATCGTGTCGTATCTTAGAGCATCTTCCCAGCTTCCTTCTCGTAGATATTTTTTGTCGCGCTCTTTACTTGTCGCTCTTATTTTTTTTTCTTTCGTTACAGTACATACATACATACCTATTGGGACGTTGGAAACATATATGCATTACTGAACAATGGGGTTTCCTGTTTAAGATACCTATTATGTCAAATTCAATAGAGTCTTGCACGACTGTTCCGTTCGACGTGGAAAGGAACCTTTACCCAACTTGAATTGGCACAATTTTACGAACAGATATTGTATATCGGGTCTAGGGGAAAGTGAATTCTCTAGTTATCGTTGATTATTTATTTAATAGAATTAATCGATCTAGTTTTTTGCTGATCCATCCGAGCGAACCAAATATTTTTTTTCAAAACCACTATTGCCAATAAAATAAGTTCCGGTTTCCAGTTTTGGTTTCGGTTTTACACTGTAGCAGTTTCAGGTTTCCGTTACGGTTTTAGGTATAACATTTATAAAATTGGATTTAATCGTTACGGTTTCCGTTCCTTATTTTTCCGGTTATTATTTGTTATCCATTTCGGTTTCAGTCACGGTCACGGTTCCTGGTAATAAGCCATATAGCAAAATACTCATGTGTGCATTAGCCGTGGAATCCACTTTTCATTAACATAAAATATTTCCTCACTCTCTGTATCCTCTTCGAATAACGACTCGGCCAGGTCTTTAAGGCATTCGTTGCCAAATAACGTAAATACAAACTGTTTCGTTTTCTCTGTCAATTTTACTTTTCATGTACTTCACAGGTTATTTGAGAAAAGGATCAAAGGGTCCAGGAATCTGCTTTACAGACCATCCAGTGTACCTCGAGCCTACCCTCCCTCTTTGAGGGAGGCACAAGAAGCTTGTGAAAACGCAGGATTTCGCGTCGGTCACCACCGAAAAATATTCTATGAGAAACTCGACAACAAACAGTTAGAGTTTTGACAGTTAGGATGACAGTGAAAAAAATTATTATCATACACAATCTATATTTAATTAATATAATGCAAATAACAATATTCTAATATACATTGTTCACAAAAAATCATTCTCGTTCATAAGTCATTAAAAAAAATGTGTGAAAAATATTGTACGATTTTAGATAAATAAGAGTCTACCGAAAAAAGTCAAAGAATCATCTGAATACTCATACGTATTACAATTCAGCTATAAATTCTATACGTCAATATAATAAAAATTGACAGCCAACAAAGAACCATCTCTCGTACAACCTGGCTCCACGCAATTAAATCATATAACGCAGAGATAAATTTTTAATAAAGTCGATATTATTAATGAAGCAGCAGAGAAAATCAGCTCTTATTACTTCCTATTCAGTTTAAGGATCAGCCGAAATCACAGTAAGAATTAGGTATCGGATGAGCGAAGACAATATTTCAGAGAAACATTTATTGTATAATCAGATCGTCTAAAGTGAAAGAAGAGAAGATAAAGAGGGTTAAGAATTAAATTGGAATCTAAAAAAAAATATTCGTAAAAAAAGATATAACAATTTTTATACAAATATCAGGATAAACACATACGGACAAAAATGAGGTTTCAATTTCAGTACGGTCATTTTGAGTACGGTCGCGAAAAGACGCGTTATGATTATATCAATAATTCACATACTTTCATATATTCTATAGTCTATCTAATAGTCATATTTTATGTATTAATTAGTATATTTTTGGTTCGCTATGACAGACTATGGCATTCCACGATATACAGCGAAAATTTATTCTTCTCGGTGCACGGTATTTGACAAGTCACCGCAGCGCCGCCTCTGGCAGTTTACAGAACTACTCGAATATACGTTAACTAAATTTAGGTTAAGTATCGTTCCGTATGGCGGATCATCTTTCGAGATACTTCACTAGCAGATGTCGTTCAGTGTTCCTCAATATATGTATGTATATAGATGAAGGACGGTTCCGAGTGTCAATATTTTCAATAAAATAATAACAAAGCAATATTCCAGCGGTATCGCCGCCTGGGTGGACCGTGTCGGAAAACGTGACGAAGGAGTCGGAAATACGCGCGGAAATGTCACGGACAAGAGGTGCGAAAATGTGCTCTCAATGCGGGCATGACTACATTGTTTTATTTCGCGGAGAACCCGGCGGGCTTACACTTGACACAATTAGTATCGAGCGGCGTTTCTATTTTTGCCGTTCATTGTGAGTATATATATATGTATGTATATACATATACATATATATATGTATATATATATGTATATATATGTATATCTATATACACAGAGATATAGAAGGCTGTCCCTCATCCTCTGAAGATTTTGCCAGCCTGAATACTTTTAGTGTAAATGTCAACGCGATAGCTTTTTGACAAATAAATGTCGTCTGTATTCTTGTGTTATTCATGACGACGAATGTTAATCGAATTGTCATTCACTTCGAATGAGTCTTATTGATAATAGTGTAAAAAGATTTTTTGTGGACAGGCATTATATCACGTTTTGATAATTTTGACACTTTGATAGATCCTCACGTTTCATGTCTTGTCCCTCATTTTCTTTTATTTTGCCAATATTATTCTCAATCCTTGCCCTTCATAAAAATCCATCCACAGTTATTTCTTCGCATGCTGCTTCTTTATAGTTAATTCTAAGTCCTACTAAAGAAAGAATGCCGTTAATACTTTTCTGAATGTTTTTTAATTTTCAAAATTCATCATCTTAACTCTCCATAAAAACTCATAACCTTGGCTAGTCTTTCCACCCTGGACTTCCCGTTAATTTCAAACTTTGTTTCTCCGTTCCTGTAATTCCTACCTTCCACCATTCCCAAATAATACGAATATCCCTTAGAGAAAGTTAATTAGTGGTCTGGATATTGTACAGAACGTTCCTGGCAAAATTCGACCTTTAACGTAGGTCAAGATACTCGTACAGGCAACCGGCTGACCTGACCGGTACTACATATATCTCGTAATCAGCTTTGCACGTCCATTTACTTTTTCTGACGACAGGTGGCGCTGCCTGCTTTGCCTTCTTTACCTTATTACACAACAGATAGCGCTGGCGTTTCACCAATACTCAATAGAATCGAAAACATTTTCTCCGTCAAGAAATGCGTTCACAGAAAATTTTTTGATAATATAAGGCTGCCTTCACAACAGTATATATGACATTATTAAACCATTAGCTCGCTAGGAGATAATTTTAGAGGCGCTCTTATACGAGACTCCTCAGATTCGTGACAGAAATGGTGTCCCAAGCCAGGGGAAAAAGGCTACCTCCCACTGAGCTTGGACCTGGCTTGCTTCTAGGCTGCTGGCCGTCCCACTCGCGCTTCATCAATCTTCCTCTAATTTCTCCCTGATCGCTATTTATGCTGCTTAGTGTATATACGCTTAAATCGATTAATTATTCTAGAGAACATTGTATTACGTATTGTGATACGTATAAAGAGAAAAAGATACTATGTAATTCAGCATAATGGGACTGAATTGCTCGTGTTTATCCAATTTCCGCGAGTGCGTCGGCTTTCTCATAAATTTCAATTAATTCTTAATAGGCTACGCTTTGCAAACTGAACGAAAGCTTAATTCATTAATCATCGCTATTTTGGAGCAGATCTGGTGAAGGAATTGATTTTTCTCTATGACCAACATATCGTATAAATTAATTTGTCCTAATTGACGTTATCATTGCCTTTTTGAAGCATGGTGGTAATCCCCGTTACCATCTCGACTTCTATAATCTTAGACAATTTAATTTGTAGTTAGCGGATTTAGGTCGGCTTTTTCATTTTTGAGGTATCTCAGCAATGAAAGAACATAAAAAAGATGAGTAATAATGAATATTTATTGTAAAAGTTTTATAAATAAACAAATATGAAAAAACAGCGTATTTTTCAGATTATTTCTTGAAGTTTTTTACAAAAGGGTTTTCACGGCAGTACACGCAATTGTGATATGGGCTATTCCCATCTGAACTGCAATGAACATCAGATAGTTTTAATAATGGCCGGTTCGCCGGAACTGCTTGCTTCTGTTATTCGATAGCTCGGAAGACTGGTAATACAGGGTGGACCAATAATTATTAGCACTTTAAATATACGTAAAATATATTCGAGATTATTGGAATTATTTTTATCAAATAAAAAATGCGACCACTCTTCAAATCAATATTCCTCTACTGGTGACTACATCCTACAAAGGTACAAAGAGCCTTTTTATCTCGCGTCTCTCTCTACGTTATACTCTACGTATCCAATGGTGTCCTTTTCGTGTTACCATAATGTGAGTAAATGTTTTTTGTATTGCCGTAACCTTCGCTGCAAAGTTCATTCTAGAGCAAACGCTGTCTTTCCGAGTCTTTGAACAAAGTCACAAGTCTTTGGTTATTTCTGTTTATTCCAATGGTTCTCCAACACGTTTTTTCTGTGCAGGCTGCGTGATGAGGATTTTGCAAAATTAAAAAAGCATGCCTCTGGACGTAGAGGGCTAATTCAGGTTCGACCTAAAGACACAACAATTCTAACCATTGTTGGAATTTTGATATTAAATTTCAAATTTCCAAATTGCCTAATATTATGCTATTCAATTTATTTGTCTCATAGGAAATATGACATCGGTGATCCGTGCGAAATTGTTCGAATTCTTGGAATTCAAGTGAAACCAATAATAATTAGGTCGGCTGAGCGACTTATTGATTTTGTGCGTAAGCGCGTAGATCCTTATCTTATGTATTTATCCCTAATACTTAAGCATTTATTGTTATACGTGTGGATTCTATCAGCACCATTAATCTTACTGGATGGCTTTTATGGCTGGATTTCTCATTTACCTGTGAAATTGAAATTGTTTTTGGGATATAAGAAAAAATTTGTCTTTTTCGAAAAATATAATACGTTAGTAATACGTTGTAGATTGTGCTAAGTTTAAGTATCAAAATGCTGCGAACAACTTCATTCTAACCTGATATAGTATAACCTAACCTAACCAACTTCATATCCGCTGAAAAAAATAAGAGTACCCGCTTTTTCAAATTTGAATTAATTTTTTTTAACCATGCTCCATAGCCTCCTCTGTTCTTTGGTACTCTATAAATAACATATCAATATGGCAAACCAGCTTTGTTATAAAGAAATGATGAACTTATCGTAGAAAACTGTTATTTTGAAAAAATAGCCATGGAAAAAACAGATTCTCATTTTTCATCATTTTTTTTCAATTTCAAAATGCCGATCCTATCTTCACACGCATGACATAATGAGATCATTAATTTAAGTACTAATTAATTTGAAAACCTAGTTGCACAATAGGATCCTATTGGCATTCCGGTATTTTTGGAAATGTACCTATCGCCGTGTTTTTAGGCAATTCCAATTTTTGACATCTGGTAGGAATCAGCCTGGAAGCCGAAAAAATTCGTGATCTTAATTATCTTGGTAAACTTTGACAATGTTTCACAAGAAGAATGAGCGAAACTTGTGTCCTTAACGTTAGCGTCCAAATGGAAACAAAGTATCACGTGAAGTTCGATTACCATTTCCTCTTTTTCTTTTTCTAAAAATAGTTAAATATGTCTTGCGTGTTTCGATGGAAACTGATGCCAGCAGGGTTGAGCTCTAGAATGAATATAAAGTATAGGCCGCTCGATATCGAAAGTGAATTTATTATGTCTGAATTAATGCATCTAAATGGATATTTACGTATAAAGACAGATGACCTAGCTCGAGTTATTTTTACATTTGTTATCATTTTTTAACCATTAGCTGAATTGAATAAATCTTAAAAGATGTTTAAATGGCTTGAGGTAAACTTGCAGATGGTCGAAAACAAGTTTTTTTTTTTTTTTTAATATTTCTCCCAAAAAACAAGCATGCACATATCTTAATATTTTGAAAAGTCAGTCAAATCAATTTCTATAAATTTTTTAGGAACACAAATTATTCAATATTTGCATAAAAATATATGTGCAACATTCGATGTTTAATGTAGTAGAAAGTAAAATTGATTTGCTTGGTGATGGAAATTCGGCAACGCAACCAAATCGAAGTCAGAAAATAATCAAATTTTGAACCCAAATTTTTCCCTTATTATGTATGCTATACAGATGAACTTCTTTATCTCTATTTTTTTTTCTTGTTCTATGACTTTTGTATTTAATTCTTTTAATATCATTTCAAATGACAAAGATAATTTGGTTATTTGTAAATGGAAAATAAACGAAGAATAATAATATGCGTAATCGAAGCTCAAATAGAAAATTACGATAAAAGTGCGCGAAGTACGCGATTTTCGCACAAGTCTAGTTTTACAAAAGCATTAAGGTGAGATTCCATTTTTTTAACTCACTGTACGAAATTCGATTTCTAACCTTGTTTTTTTTTTTTACTTACTGTGCGATGTGGGTTATCTATACCGTTACGATAACGTTTGTTTATCATAAGCACCTGTTTGTTTCTCAGTATCGTTTTATTTATCATAAGCAGCGACCTAAATTCATTGTCAGTGCGCGAAATTAATTATTTCGCACACTGCGCGTCAAAGTGCTTGAATCGAGTACTTCGCATACTACCGACGGGGGTGGAAAATCGAATTTCGCACAATGAGTTAAAAAAAATATATTCAATAGTTTACACATAAGATTTTCAAAATCGTGCACAGCTTCATCTCAAACTGCAAATCTGCAACTTAGCTGATATTTTATACTCAACACTCCATATATGTATTTCCTTATACATGGACGTAACTAAAAAATTTTGCATTTGCATTTCTTTTTGTCGTAAGCAACACTGAGAAAACGTGACATTAATAAAAAGAATAATGGGGAAGACCACAAGGTGGAGGAGGGAGCATTTTTTCGTTCTTTCAGTCTTTTTTACCAGACTCACAATCAGTAATCTCTTCATATTTCGTTTATTAAAATATATAACAATTGTCAATAGTGTAGTCTTGTCACGAGTTTGTATTTTGACAGATCGTAAACAATGAAATTTCTAGCAAGCTACACGTGGCATCGAATATACATTTTTTTGACATAGAACGCACGTATATGATTTTGCATCGAATTATATTTCGTCTTTCTATTTTATCATGTATTTCCATAATTTGCTAGAAAGCCACGTTCGATTTGTTCAGAATTGCATTATTTGCGAGCTGTCAAAGAAACATCGAACTCGTGGATTGATTATAGACACCTTAAAAATTGTTAAATCTATTAATACTTTACTGGAGGGAGGAAGAAAAAATGTTCATATATTTTTTTCTCATTAATATCGAGTTACAACTCCTAACTACTTTCAATTTAAAAGATACAGGAAATCTGTGGCCAATTTAAGGCCGACCTTAATGCTACCTTAAAACTGAATTAAGGGCCTACATTATACAGTTATTCTATCGTTCCCTATACTTAAATGTAGCTAAGAACCCAAAAATATTTATGGGGCAGAAATACAGTTTGTGAAAACTGTATCATTTTTGGTCACCCTTGTCCAAGGCTTTCATTAATTTCTGGCACTGTCAAACTATTAAATTTCTCAATGAAATACAATAACATTAGTTGAAAAGTACGCCTGAAGAAAATTTTGAAAAAACTTTTTAATATTTAGTCGTATGAAAATTGATTTCTTCCGATTAAAGTAGCCTTGTCCCATTATTGGCCATTGCCTTCATTTATATGTAACGAACGGAGCCACAAATGGATATAAGGACTCGATGGCCACATATGGTACTAAGGTGACGAAAAATAGTACATATGACCTATTCGTAAAAATACTTTTATCTTTATTACGTTATTTGACTTTTTTCATTAAAATCTTAACTTTATTATAATACCTTACAGTCTGTTATGACTTTAATAGGAACTGTTTTGATTATTTCATTCCCAAATTTCATTCAAATATTTTCGTCCTTCTCGCGTCTGTTTTACTGTGAAAATATTAAACGCTTTTTTGGCACATGTGCTTTAGCACGTCAAGCGTTTAGCGCCCCAACTGACAGGTGCCAAAGATATTATTGTGTCAAAGGGTAATATTGCGTGTCCATGGCGTCAGACACACAATGGCGTAAGTGTTAATTAAGTGGTTAGAAGTAATTATGTGCTAAAAGCTAATATCGTCGCTCGACGTTAGAATCTTTTGCGACAGACAAATTCCCTAGTTGAGTCTTAGAAAAACCTTTTCGTATACTGGTTACAGAATATAATAATCGAAGGGGTGAAATGTCGAACAACGATTCCGTCGTTGCCCACAATCCAAAAGCGTTGCTTTTGAAATCTTAGGATAGTCATTTGTTATTTGAATTATTTAGTTTATACAAAAATACGTATCGATCCTATCAATTGACTTGTGCTTAAATTCCTAATTAGTTTGACCATCGATATGAATTATAATATGCATTATACGTTCCTCATAAACGAAATAGAGGTTTGACAAACATAAACACATAAATTTAGATAAAAGAATCGTTTTTTTTTAAAGTTACTTAATGTTTGCAGAATATTATTCACTTTTTGTATGTCCTATTCAATCGAGCCACTGGAAGGAAGTGGAAGTTAACAATTTTTTCCTTAAAAAAAAATGATGCCTTGGGGCATTGGAATTTTATGCTGTTTTAAGGGAGTATGCCGCTTTGATGGTTGGGATTTTAACTGATTTTCACGATTATTTTTCAGGGTTAACGGATAAGAATATTGTTAGAACCTTTTTTTTTTACTAAAAAATACATTATCTTAGATTATAAAAACAGTTTTTGTTATAATTTTTAAATATTTTTTAGTGCATTCAATCAGGGGTTAAAATTGAGCGGTATTAAAAATGACCATTCACGACGCAGTGATTCAACCTCGTAAAGTCATCTGACACACAAAGTGGTGAAAATTCTTGATTAGTGCGAGAATAATTTTCACCCCTAGTAGAATTAATTAACAAAAAATAGGATATTATTAAAATAATAATTTAATTCTGTTAAGGTACAGGAGCCAGTGAGCTGTAGAGTACTGTGCAAAAATTCGAGCTCGATCGGTTGGACATTTTTGTTTTCTCACCTCCGCTAGGCGAAAAAAAAGTTTGAGAAGGGATTTATTTTTTGAAATTGTACCTACATTTAATCGGCAATGCCGGGTCCATATAAGGCTCCTTCGATTTCATTTTTTCAAAATATTTTTCAAAGTCTATTCTCTCGGACTTCATCAGACAGCAAAAAACAATGTTGTCTTTAAATTTCAAAGTGAAAAATGAAATTCATTAAAAAGTTTTTGAACGTTCGGTGTGAGTGCCGCTTTATGGTCCTGGAGCTAATCGATCGACGTAAGATTGATTTCCAGACATTCTCCGAAATATCGCAATGTCTCTTTTAACTAATTAAAACAGATCCGGAACTTGCTGTTTCTCACATTTACACGCTTATGTACGAAACGCGTCACGAACGTCTTGTAAATATAATAAGTCGTCAAACTTTATTACAAAGACAGTTTGGCGCTTTTGATATTATCTTAATCCGCAATTAATAAAGCAGACTGATGCACATTCGATAGGGCGCACATTCATGTTTGTCGCCCCGCGATTCCAGCTCCATAAGACCCACGAGAGCTGCCATAAGACATCGATGGAAGAACCAAACATTTTTTTCTAACGAATGGCGCAATAGCGTGACAGTCTAAAGCATCCTTGATTTCATTATCATTTAATTAATTATCTATAATATCACGTGTGATTTCTTATCGCTCTTTACGACTTCATTTTGGAGACACCTTGCTTCCATCTCCTTCAGCCCGGAATCTCTGTTCAGTTTCTTACTTTTCTCTAGCATGCTCTGTACCTCGGCCAAGGTCTTCCCCTTGGTTTCCGGTATACTGAAGTGGATAACGATGGCGTTTACAAACGTGGCAAAGGCAAAGAGTGCAAACGCGTATTGAACACCGACAGAATTGGTAATGATCTAAAAAAAAAAGATCGATCAATTAATCGCTGTATCGTAAACGACAGAACGATCTCGCACGATCGGATCAAGTATTTATTTTATAAATAAAAATGATCTCACCTGCCACAAAACGGTGACCATGATGCCGGACAAGGAATACGTGAAGTTGACTAGGAGGATAGCTACATGACGAATTTCAACGGGAACGCAATCCACAGTGATTATCGTGCTGATCGGCGAGAGTCCAAGACCGAAGAAGGTTGCGTAGAGGAGAATACCGATCACCGGAAACAGCCTGATCTGCGCCAGATCGGTACCGGTAGATTGAACATGGAAATAGAGACCCATAGCTGCTAGACACGTTGCAGACCCAATGGCAGATCCGAGCACCATGGGTTTCCTACCGATCCTGTCGACGATACTGGCGGCTGCTATGGCGCAGAATAACTGAACGCAGCCCAGAAGAAGACCAACGGTTTTACCGGAAACCAATGAATCCTTATCGTCGAATATCAACTGGGCATATGCGTTAACTGCCTGAATGCCTGACAATTGTTGGGCTGAAAGAAGATCGGACGGGTTGTGATTTTTAAACGTTACTTGAAAATATCATTAAACCCTATAACTATGTGTCAATATATTCCTTACCAAGTTGCATGATGAAGGCGATGAACAAGGACCACCTGTTGGCGCGTTTGACGAAAATCGATTTTAAAGTCGACCATGAAGTCAAATTTACTTTTGCCGGCTTAGACTTTTCAACGAGATACTTTATGTTCTCCAATTCGTCTTCGACGTTCTCCGTTCTTCGAAGCTGGACCAGCGTGCGTCTCGCGTCGGAAAAACGATTCTTACGAGCGTACCAATAGGGAGACTCGGGCGCACCTACGAAACCGAATCCAAATACGATAGGCAGAATCAAACTGAGAAATGCAGACTGCTTGAAGGTTATGTATGGTCCAATCCCAAAGGCTAGAAGGAAACCTAGATTTACGGAGATGCTGCAGAATCCACATAGAAATCCGCGAATCGCCGATGTAGATATTTCGGATATATACATTTCCGTTGATAAGAAGGCACTACCAGCTAGATAACCGACCAGTACACGTCCAATATAGACCTCCTTGAAAGAGATAAGATAACTTTGATGAATCAGGCTTGAAAATCTTTTAAACGATAAAATCAATACGTCTCATTAATATCGGTTGGACTTACCCAAATTGTCGAAGCGAATCCTATCATCAGCCAGCCTATCACGCTAGGGATGACGGTGATAAGAATAATTCTCTTGCTGCCAAATTTATGTATGAATAACGTAGCAGCAACGGTGCCCAACATCGAACCAATGAAAACACAACCGACAGCCCATGCAGCTTCACTTATCGTAACTTTTATTGGAGAATCATCTGCCAGCAGTTTGGGAATTGCTGACATGCCCCATCCGAGTGTCGTTCCCATTCCCAGTATATTTATACAGGCTGTAAGTAAAGGAGGGTATCGGATCTTTAGGATCATTAATGATCAATTAACTATGCGAATTCGGCATCGCTGATCTGATCTTATCCATCCTGTATAGCGGAACCTTATTTTCTTTTTTAGGTAGACTGCGATGACAATTGAGGTTGTACCATGTTTGATTTATTGTGTGGAAAGATTGTTTCAAACGCGACCAAGTATTCAAAGTAGCAAAGAGTACGGGAGATCGGAGTCAGTTGAAATCAAGGTATCGAATGAAATAAAATCCTTTAGCTGTAATGTTATTTTAAGATAAAATGAGGAAAAAAATTCAACAAGAAAATTCTGTAAGTCATTGGTAACGTTAATTGAGATGTAATTCGTTTGTATTTAGACCGACACCAGTCTCCCCCCTATGGAACAGCCAGAATAGGCTTCGTACTGAACTGAACGCTGTGTCGTTAAGTTTTTATCAGCGAGAAGGGGATAATGGATTAGAGGCGTGGGTGTGGAAATAGAGAGTAAATAGGTAAATTGAGTTAGAGAAAATTGAGGTTTTACTATAATATAAGTTTATCGTAGAAAATTTACCTGCCAACACTACCAGGTAGAGGACTACGTTGTTTCCTTGTACAGGCATGTATGCGGACACCATTGTGGATGAAATTCTGAAAGTCAATGAAAGATTTTATAGGTTCATTTGATATTGAATTATAGGTGGAATAAAAATGATTTTTTTGTCTTAATTTCGTTGAAGTATTTACTTTGCGAGAATTAACAATCTCAAATATAAATAACTACGCGAAGCAATTACAAAGACAGTCGACAGTTTTTGACTTTTGATTTCGCACTTTTTACGGAATTTCCTAAAGGTGCTTCGATCGCTTTGAGCAACACCAAATTGCGGATTCTGAATTTTGTCTATGTTATCGACAGGTGTTGAATGGTCGTGCATGCTAAATTTTAAACTTATTTACCTAGTCCAGTTTCCGAGATATACGGAATTGAAGTAGCCAAAAATGCACTATATAGATATAATATAATCGTTGAAGCAGAAATTTTTTTTTCGACGTATCTCAGCTTTCAGGTAATAAAAATGGATAAAATTTCCAGGGGACAATTTTTTTCCGTGGAACATTACTACGGTTTTTTTTTCAAATCGAAAATCGTCAAATTTTTGAAATGACATATCTTTATCCTTTTGCTTGTTTCAAAGATGATACGTTACGTAGAAAATATTTTTCCTACGAGAGACTTTTTTTTTAAGTCAGTGAATTCTTCCTTTTTCTTATACGCCGCAACGCGATCGATGGTACATTTAATAAAAAACTTGTAATAATGTCGAATAATGAAATTTAAGTATACGCTATACTTGAAAAGAGCACCTCGCTAATAGACCTTCAGATTAGAACAGAGCAATCGTGTGCTAATGATAACAGCCAGATTTACTGCGGCAAACAAATGACCACGTGGTTACCAGCATTTAAGTCTTCCGCTTTAATAACGCGCATGCGTGCAATTTCCTACGTAGTCTGCGCTCCCTACAGCTTGATTCTAGCACGAATCGATGCTGTATTCCGGGTATCCATTCATCCTGACCTTGCACGTTCTGAGACCCTACCGTTCCAGAAGCTCCGGTACTTCAGCAGATCTGTCATTCTCTCGAAGTGAACTAATTCGAAAAATTCTACAAGGAGATAACTACTATCGTTATCAGATAGATCACTGGAAAAATCATTAATTTTTACGATTCAATTAATTTTAAGTATTAAAAAAAGAAAAAAAAATTAATTCTGACACAGTTAAAAGAATAGTCGAGGACGAATAAATTATCGACGAACAAAACGCATGTGACTAATGATATGACGTATATAGATATTAAATATCTAACATCGGCAAAATTATACACCAGATCGATTAATATGTAGGCGCACAAGTGTCTAACGAGTTATAAGTCTCTGTCAGCCTAGCCGATCCTCTTCGCGCTATAAGAGGAACAGCGACATCGAAATATCCTGTGGCGCAGTCGCTTTCACAGCATCGGATTCCACTTGCGTATGTGAGTGCGTTATGTTAGTATTACACGTCGATTGTGGGCATAGGGTTTATCTGTGTAATAGAGAGAGACAAGAGAGAATAATTGAGAGAAAGAGAGAGAAAGAGAGAGGGAGACAGAACGATGAAAAATGAGAAAAAAAAGAATCAGCCTAGAGACGCTGGCTCGAAAAAGTGAGATTCAGGGAATATAAGGGTACTGAAAGTGGTATGGGAGTTCGAGAGAGATAGGATAAGAGAGAGAGAGAGAGGGAGAGAGAGACAGAGAGGGAGCCAGGAGAGAGAGAAAGAGAGAGAGAGAGAAAGAGAGAGGAGAAGGTCCAACTGCTCTAGAATACAAGAGAAATCCGCTACGATGTACCGCAGTAGGGGTGGCTTCGCTCCAGGGCTGCTTGCTCCCTTGCAAAAGCGCTACTGACACGTTACCAAGTGCGGCAGAGACGGTTAACGCGCGTTCAGCTGTCATCAAGTCGCGTTTCCATCGTGCAGCAAGTTGACGATTAATCCAGTGGCCAAGACGTCGGGTCGTTATGCTTTTGCGCGAGGTGCTCGTGTCTCAGCTGACCTCCTGGGGTTAGTTCAGGTCAGGTTGTAGGTACTCGGTACCGACCTATCTAACCAGGTGAAGAGGGTACTCGAAAGACGAAGTAAAATGCTTTGACAGGTGAAGACACCAAGTGCATTGTGCTCAATTGACAAATCGTCTGACAGTGGAAAATGGCAGCGGGACGTGCACGACGTTTGTGGATGCCCTGGGAAAATGGCAGCTTGGCGAATCCTTGGGGAGGCTGATGAAAGGACCTCTCAAGAATACTTGTGCACGTGTTTTATTGTCACGGTCAATCGAGACGACTGCGATATCAGTGCGAGCAACAATGTACCGGGTGCTCGAGAATTTGTGACAATCTAACGAGGGTCTTCGATGTACGAAGGATCGCGAAGTGCCAGTTGGGACTGTCAAGAAAATTTTCGAAGACAAATATTTTTGCTTTAACTTTTGAACAACCTCAGGCGCTTTTGTACTCGTGCCAATGTCTGCTCGAGTCGAATCCAGTGACTGATAACGTGTTGATAACTGTGACTTTTGTTCTTGCGCGATCATAGACTTCGATCTGTCTAATACTCAGACCTGTTTCTAATGTTTATGCGAATTTTGCACACTTGCTATACGCAAATATAAATTTTATATATAACAGACGTGATATTCATCGCCAATCACGATCACCAATTCACGTGCGAGAAATTATAATTACGAGGCATCAAATTGTCTACGAAATATGTATATTCGAAATTGGGTTTAATTTTCGGAAAATATTTTAACAAGCGTGACAGGCGAGTAGGTGCCGATGTGCGATAAAAAGAGATGATAAAGGAAAAAAAAATTTACGTCGATTTTGACTTGTTACCATTATCATTTTTGACTACTGGAATCGGCCGCGTTTGTAAGAAACGACGATTCGCGTGTAACGTCTGTACGATTAATGAAACAGCATTGAACTGGGAAAATAATTACTACAGAAATATACGTAACAATTGAATAATTCAATCTTACCGTTGAAGATGATCGGAGCGAATTAACAATTGTAATTCATAACGAATAACACGAGACTCATCTCTAACGATGTGAGTCTTCGTGCAGTGTTTATCGTTTGCGGTATGCGATAATGCGATGACTGGTACGACTCTACAATACGCGCTTGTGTAGTCAATTGAAAAACATACCGATCGCCAGGAATTCATAGTTCAAGTATAAATCATTTAATTTGAACAAGGATATCGGCAAATTTGTCACGTATGTCTGACGGCAATTTGTCTAGGAACGATCATCCGCATAATAGATAGAGATAATTTCCAATGCATATGTAGACATATATATATATACACACACACGTACGTATGAAAAGTTTTCACAAACCAATGTTAAAAAAAAAACGATTACGATATTTACTAAGTGATAATATGTTATCGTTATACGAGCAATATGTAGGTGATTTTATTAACGTAGAATATATGTAGAAAAAAATTTTTTCTTTTCGCAAGAATGAACGTCGCAGCTTCAAAGGACGCGGAGAGCGTCCTCGATATGTGGGACGTTGAAAGGCGCGAAACCGATATAGATAACAATAACAATATTGATGAAAAATAAGGCGAAAATTGTACACGTAAATAAGCATGACTAGAATGCGGCTATTATATCGTTAAAAATTCATAGATAGAAGCTTACTCAGTTCTCACCTGCAAAGTCTTTCGCTGATCGTTGATTGACCGAAGATAATTTTTCTCTCGATCCTTAATCGCACCGAATGACTTTAATCGCACTAAACTGCCAGTTATAATTAAATTAATTTGTTAATTTCACAATTATACATTAATATATGGTAATTAAAAGAAAAATCTTTCAATTGTATTTATCCGTATATCGGTGCTTATGCTTGACGCCAGTTCCTAGAGTGATATACAGTATAAAAGATATATAAATATATCGAAAGTATTACGACGAGATAACGAGATTCGTTTAGATAAAAAACAAATAGTTGAATATCCGCTAGTTGCCTTGTTGAAGTTGATAAATATATATCGTGATAAGTCACACGTGTTATCTGCGCAGTTGCAGTAAAATTGTTAAAAAAGAGCACACAGTTGTTGACACTAGAAGTTCATAGTTTGGCTACCGATAATTTTTTTTTTTTTAAAAGGCCGCGTTTTTTTATTTCGATTCGCTTCGCGCAGATCGTAGTAAATCAATAGTTTAAGTAAACGCGGTATTATCGCGGCAGTGAAAACTCGCCTTGAAACGGTGCGAAAATTGGCGAGCGATCAAAATAAATAAGGGCTGTTGCTCCTTCGACGTACAGAGGGTAAAGAACGCTCCGGACAGGTGAGAAGAGCTGATATAAAGCAGAGAGACAAGAGAGAGAGAGAGGAGAGGCACATAGGAGAGAGAGAGAGAGAGAGGGAGAGAGAGGGGAATACGTAGCACCTGGTATTAAGGTTTTCCGTATGGATTGCGCTATCGACTCAGACGTCGGAGGGAGAGTGAAACGAATATCAACCGTGTATATTCAGGATACGTACGTAAGTTTGTACGGTAGTCGGATGCGAGGAAAATCTATGCACGGGGAAAAACCTGGCTGGTCACGTGGGTTTAAAAGTGATATTCGTCAGCGGTGTCAAGGTGGTTTCGACGAAGTTCCTTCCTGACTGAGTTGCTGGTGATTTTATTCGGCGGTCACAAAGACACTATTTTCTGGCTGAGATCGAGATGGGTGCCAGAGGATGGGAATACGAGGCTTTGCCCGATCTTCATACGTCGACCGCCGTGACGCCGTCGTCGACGCCTCCTAATAACGCACAGAAGGTACCCGGGTCTTCGCCTAGAGTCAACTTTCAACCGGATAATCTTGCTTCCACCAGGAGACGCAGTAGCGCGCGTTTGGGAGCACCGTCGAGGAGAAGAAGTCGCAGTATGAGCGCCTGGAGCGATTTGTCTAGATCTTCCTTCAGGATGGACGAAAGGTGGGAATATTTTATAAAATGATAATAAGAATATTTACTTGTATATTTTTTATACTTGTTCTCTTTCTTTGTTATTATTTAATTTTCATACAGCCGAACTTCCTTTATCTGAACTTGCTGAGACGAGGTGATTTCGGTAATTTGCACGGTACCCATGATAAGATATCCTGTATATCTTTCGAAAATTGAATCCGATCTTGTTCTCTTTTTTGGTTACTATTTAATTTTCATACAGTCGAACTTCGTTTATCTGAACTTGCTGAGACGAGGTGATTTCGGTAATTGGGACGGTACCCATGATAAGATATCCTGTATATCTGTGGCTCATTAATGTTGATAATAGGAGCTGATCTTTGGAAAATTGGATCCGATCATTTCTCTTTATTTTTTATTCACTGATATATTTATTTTGACGATAGCAATGTGATACGAATGAAGATAACTGATATGAAGCTTGGGAGAGTTTGGCCGGTAAGATGTCAGTAATTAGTTTTGGATATCGGGCACTGACGGGGAAAAATCTTTTTTTGGATCAATGGAGTGGGGATAGTGATTTGCTGTAATTCCGATAATACGTAATTATATGTATATAGGTATTCTGTAACGTGTGTTAAAGGATGTCTTGTCTACCTTACTATTGTAGAAGGGTTAACGGTACAGAGAAACTTTTTGGGGTTCGTTTTCCAAGAGACGCAGACGGATAATTTTATCTTCTCTATATTCAGAGAATCAATTTTATTCATTAATTGAAAAATTGAATGATTGAATTTTCTTTATATGCATTTTATCAATGTGTGCTTATGTGTCAGTTATGAGCAATCTGCGATTAGTTACGTTACAATACTCTTCTTAGAATTGCAGATGTTTCATTAGGATTAGCATGCTTAGAATTTTTTATACCTCATCTTATATTGTATTTTCATTATGAATTTTTTTTTATTATGCTATTCATTTCAGGTTTCGATCGTTAGCTTCCTGGGAAAACTGAAGTCGCACGCATAATCGTTAAAATTTACAAAGCACGGGTGTTTCCATTTGGATTATGTAAAATGAAGAAATCTACTTTATTAACAGAGGAATAAAATTCTTTGCACGATATGCAGAATATAAGGTTATTGACTGAATGTAAATAGATCAGACATTTTCGTTTATTTTGTGACTTGGAATTCTTATATGTATGTAGAATATTCGAAAGAATTATAAGAAAGAAAATAGTGGTCTATAGGAAACTCCGTAAGTCGAATATTAATCAAGCGCATGCGTACTCGAATAATTTTTAAGTCTATTTTTTAAAATTAAGCCTCGTTCAGAACATTTATTCTGTAATTTAGATTTACTTTTCCATAAGAAATTATCTACTTTTTGGTTGTACCATGGTTTTCGTTACATCCTCTAAATCCATATACAGGGTGTCTCACCGAAAGTGCACACCTTGATTATTTCTGTTAATAATGAAGATACGGGGAAAAGTCTCAGACAAAAGTTGTATGGTTTCAAAAGGGTCGACTTTTCATATAAATTATTTTTTTTATATTCATTGGATTTTGAGATACGGTACATTACATGTTTTTTTTTAATGGATCATTTACTCTCGATATAAGAAAAGACTCTTTAAGACCTTGCAGACTAAAATTCATCCAGCCATTTCCAAGTTATCAAAAAGTTAATTTATTGAACAATCTTCGGTTGCGAAATTAAGCGCGCGAACCCTAAATGATCTAGTGGCGCTGCAGCCGAAGATTGTTCAATAAATTTACTTCTCGATAACTTGGAAATGGCTGGATCGATTTCAGTCTGCAAGGTCTTAAAGTGTTAAGAAAAAAACGCCCTACATTTTCATATACCAACAGAAAATAATGTTTCATTAAAAAAACCATGTAAAGTGCCGTATCTCGAAATTAAATCATTTGGATGGGAAACAGACCCCCTTGTATAGTATTTTATTAACGAATGGTCTATATATATTATAAATCGAGCGTTGCTATGGACCATCGTTAACTGTTTGTGTATAAATAACGAGAGTAGTTTGTCGACACTTTTCGAGGAAGACGGTCGTACTATTTTGCAATAAAGATTCTATTTGTTTAAAATACATCGGCCTACATTTTATTTATGAATCATTCTGGCAATGCAAGTACCTAAGTGTGCGACACTTGAAACCATACAACTTTTGTCTGAAACATTTTCTCGTATCTTCAATAGTAACGAAAGTGATCGAGTTGCGCACTCTTGGTGAGACACCCTGTATAGTATTTCAATGGGTTAAGTCCTTTTGTAGGTGTCCACGATACCCTTTGCTTGGGTTTCACCATTTTCTTATACGGGATTTCCCGTATTTGTTCAGGTTTGTACCAAATTCTACGAAGTTTTCTCAAATCGGCAAAATTATTGGATACGTTTCCAGGACTGTTAAAAATACCAAAGTCAAAAAGGAGGTCTCTGCTTAAACTATACGTATACAGCTATTAGCTCATAAAATATGAAATATTTTGTTCGGACATTATTTTTTTTATATAAAATTATAATTCATTTTTGTTATTTATTTAGCTTTTTCGAAAAAAAAATTAATGACATCACGAATCAGGCTTGGCTATTCAAACTATCTTAATTCAGCAGATAAGAATAAGTATTAGAATACTTCTCTTAAATTTTTTTGGCGGACCCAAAAAAATAATTTTGGAAATATCGCGAGAACCAGGCGCAGAAATAAAATTTTCGAAGAAATGATATTAAATTTTAAAGAGAAAACTTGTTGCGAGAAAGAAAAATATTTATCACAATCTTGCGTGGCAACTAGATTAATTTTTATATGAACATTATCAGGATAGATATAAAAAAAGAATATCAAAGGCTTAAATCAAATCGTTTTAAATGTTATGATAATAATACATCTTGAGATTGCAAATCGTCTATCTATTATCTTATTTTTTATTTGCGCAATCTGATTTTTCATTGAGAGTAAGAATTGCCGACAACACAGTAAGGAAGATGATTCGCGTATACGACCGGTTATTATTCATGAGATTATTTTCTATAATTAATACCTTTACTCCATACACGTTATGCGCGATGAACCTAGAACGTAAATAAGAAAATATGTTTTTTCGACAAACCTATTTAACACTAAACCTTCCATCGACAGGTCATTTGACCGTTTTAAAGTCAAAAATACGTTTATAAAAAATTGTCGGTCCGTTTAGTGTTAAATAAAATTTTTTTGAAAAAACCTCGAAACAAAATGTCCATTATCGTTTTTTGATATTTATCATACCGATTCTCATGTCAGGTATCGTTAAATAAATCATAATCAGTATTTCCAAATGGATTAAGCCAAAATGAAAATTTTTTAAAAAATATTTCTTATTTCCGAATAAATAATGAACAGCATAGCGCTATAATTCAAACACGATTCAATTAATTCTCATTGTAATACCTTCGTTCGTAGAAAATTTATAACCCCACTATTTCTACGTATTGTCGCTATTGTTAATAAAGTGGGAAAACATCTTTCCTTTGAATTATCGTACGTACCTGCGCTTTTGCAAGATTCTCCGAATGTGCAATCACAAAATTCATATATTTACCCGTATCATTGAGAGCAACAGTTACAGGATAAAAAAATGCATTAAGCATCATGTAAACTCCCGCAGCGTCCCAAGACGTCACAAGGCACGTCTCGTTCGTTTACACCTGATCCTAGTACAGGAAACTGATTAAGTATGCGACCCTGGCGGCCGACACTGAACTATTCAAAATGGCCCCCGAACGGTCGAACCACGAAACACGTGATACGCTTCAGCCTGAAATAATTGTGCGGTTCAAGAATATTGCCAATTTGTTAAATAATATGGTTACGAAAAACGTGTCTGAGTGTGAGCGTGTTGCCAATGGGCAAGAAATGTATTATTACACAACAAAGCGTCGTAGGTATAAAATTCAAACGTGAACTTTAAAGCAGCCATGACACATCGACGACAGCGCCGCCACCGGTAAGCCGTGGTACTAATAAGAACTTCCCTTCCTTCCTTTCCTTATGGCTGCATCCCCAATGGGGGACAAGTGCCAGCACTAATAAGAACTAAAGGCTTCTCTCGATATTAAATACATTAGAATATCCGTTCTACTAAATTAGCATCGATCATCGTAAACCAATTCGGTTTGACCTCAAGTGCGCATTTTATTTTCTGCTTATTGCAACGTCTGATCTATTGGGATCAAACCACTGAAAGCTTCGATCGGTAGGATAATCAGTACATACGTCATGTTCAGAATTAGCCTGAACCACATTAGCCCAGACCGACTCGACCATCACGTAGTCATTCTATATAGAAGAAATCGATTGTCCGAGAGCTTACGAATTTTTTATATTATCACTCATTATCGAGACTAATAAATATTTAAAATTAATTTTTTAATTTACACCCTTATTAAAATTCATGGCGCATGAATGTACCAATCTTTTACCGTATACAATAAAATAATTCCTTTGAGATAGGATTCACTTTGGTAAAAGTTTGTGAACATTATACAACTGCTACATTGATGGTCCAGTCCAGATTATTTTCTTTACAAGTGTCCGAAGTCTGTCTAGCTAGATGGAGCCAAGCTAGAACCCCACGAAATTTTCTACACGGGAAATAGCAATATGCGCGTTTGACTGAACGATCACAGTACGGTGCAAATAAATAAAAAAAAAAAAAAAAAATTTGAAGTCAAATAAATTTCTTTTTCGTTCCCCTATGAGGTAAACTTAAACCATTCCAGGTAAATGTATACTCAGGTAGATTACGAATAAGGTAAAGTTCTCGGCCCCTTTTAGCATGATGAACGAAGAAGTCACGTGTGACAGATATTGTCAATTCTTTTTGCACTTTCATTTTGTCCTATCATGAAAATTAATATCACACGGGTACCTAAATTCGATATACTGAATATACAGTAATAATGGGCGTGTGAAAGAATAGGTGAGGTTACCTTTACTTTACAAGAAACAAATGACGTTCAAGATCTACTTGTATTATAATAACATAGACTGTTATGGCAAAATCGGCACGACTGTATTTTCACTAAATAACATATGTACGTACAATTTTAAGATAAATAATTGTATTAATAAACGTCTAATATCCTACAATTATTTTTCTGCAAGCTCACGAAGTAAGTGGAGTCACGCAAATAAATTCACTTAAGGAATCTGTTAGAGATTAGCTAGATGATTAGAATATCCTACACGATTTTTTGCTTCTTTCAATAGCTACAGGTCAGGATGTCAATAATAAGCGTTTAGCACGTCTTTTTTTATCATTATCAGAAAAAATGTTAACTCGATCTCTTAGGAGTGTCCTAATTGATTTTGCTATTTAATATTCAATTGCCACATTGTTGCATTTATTTGAGAAAATTTTTTAAGAATGTCATAAAGTCGTCTTTCAGTGTCGTATAATTTGTTGTATCATAAATTCTTATGTCATACCGCCACGTGTGTTATTCATCGCTGGCGAACACATATGTTATTATTTTATAACATACTCTTGTATGACTCGTTTTTCTGTTTCAGGTGAGTACATTCCCTGTGATTGACCCGGAGCCGAATACGTCGTTGTGAGTAGATTTTCTTTTTCCGTTTACTCGGAATTATAGATTTTCATCTGTGTGTAATTGGTATTGTTATTATTATTGCGCAACTTACCACGTATCGAATGATTGCGTAATTCTTATCAGTCTCTTATTCGTACCATTTGGGAAATTTATGTAACTATGCGGCTTTATTTATGGTATTTTGTTACATGGGTTAACGTGGTTATTGTTAACAGTAATTAAAAAATACTATGCATTTAAGGGTGTGCAGTTTATAAATATAAATTTTGCACGGTGAAAGTTTGGCAATAATATGTTGTTTGAAATTCACGGTCGAGATTGCTATGGAAAATAGAAACGCTGGGACGTTTTGGTATTGAATCATGCTTTACCGATAAGGCCGGACATTTTTAATGACAGCTGTTAATTCTAAAAACTGTTTTACCATCGTTAGTCGAAAATTGGCAGATATGAAAGTAGATAAATGAATTATGATTTATGGTAAGAATTTTATCATTTTAATGAGATCTATGGAAATCCAATATTTTTTATTTATCTATTGGCCCGAATAAGAGATGAAAGTAATGTATTTTACGGTAAAACTTTATATTTTGTAAGTCTTGCTGTTCGACTGTATCTACTGGCCCGTTCTGCTGTCCCAAAGGAAAAAGAACACAAATGTCTTTCGGGAAGCTGCCTTTTCTGGCAAATGATGATTCAAGACATTGATTGTTTGGCAAATGACAACGAATCGTAAAAATTCGTATGAATTAGACAAGTTAGCATATTTTTGATATACAGAGCTTTTCAGTAGAAACGCATCACCCGAAGTTAGCGCGCCCATTTGAGTCTTACGGTAAATAGTAAATTGTGCCACTAGGGAGGAAAGTGCGTGATTTTCGCCAAGTGCGAAGTTTGCTGCCCGAGCGACGCGAGGGCAGCACAAGCGCGAGGTGAAAATCCGTGCTTCTCCCGTCTGGCTTATATTACTTTTTACCCGAATATTTTTAAAATAACCATATTTTTATGCCTGTAACTGTACAACGCTACAATATATAGGTTTAGGTTTACATCTCATTTTTTTTGTTTAGACTTTTTTTCTTCCTGCAATAATCATTTTTTTTTTATGTCGGCAATTTACTTTTTCGCCTGCAAAATCACTTTTTCTTCCCCCTGGTCAAAAATTGATTACCTTTCGTCCGCGTTGCAGGGATGGAATATGGTAATTTTATCGTAGTCGGGTAAAAACAATGTTTTTTTTTTGGATAGTTTGTAAACAATGAAGTACTCTAGCAAAACATTTTCGTTTTGTTATTTTACCATGTATTTATGTTAATTTATGGAAAATCACGTGTTATTTGGTTAGGGCTGCGTTGCGTATGATCTGTCAAAAAAAAATTATATCGAACTCGTGAATATGTAAGAAGCAATGGGGAAAGATGATATAACGAGTATTACGTTTCTGTGATATCATGATTTAGTATGTATTGGTGCAGCTGTTTCAAATCTATTATAATTTATTGAATTTAATATTAGACTGTAATTAACTTCTAGATTGCTTGCACACAAGCTTAAGTACTTTATTTAAAATTACCAGTAATATTATAAAAGTCAATTCACCTTCCGACTATTTTTGAAACCGATAATTATCGATCTGAAGTAAAAAAATCAAAAATTCTAAATGGTTGTAGAAAATCAGTATGATAGGGTTTTTGATTTATTATGAATCAGAGGTCAACATTACAAAATTAAATGGCAGATTTAATTTTTGAAAATTTTAATTATACCATTTATTTCAGATTATTAAGTGGAATCCAAAAGCCATGATTTTATTTTTTGAAAAATCCTTAAACTAATCGTCGACTCTTGAAGTTTACATAGTTCGAGATTAGAAATATAATTTTGGACAGTCGATCCTCGTACGACATACATTAAACACATATTCCAAAAAGTGAAGATGTCGTCGGAAAAAATCCAGCAGACTAAAGGGTTAAGTGATATTAATTAAATAAAATGAAATATTGGTCATCTTTTTTTCTTACGTCATAAGTGAGATCAATAGTGGATTTTAAACGTTATCGCGTATTATTGAAGATGATTGTAAAAGCAAGAGAGGTGGAGAGAGAAATGAGTGAAGGGAATTGAGAAGATAATAAAAAATTTTAGGGACGAAAAAATATTTCCCTTCATTTTTCGTCGATTGAGGACGTATCCCAGGAAATTGTTATGTGTTATGAGGATCTCTGACGTTCTGTCGTAGGATCAGGAGGATTCGGGATAATTTACGACTGAGGATTCTTATGGTTAAATTGAAATTGGAAAAATGGCGGCGGCTGTCACCCTCGCGGATGCCAATAATATTTACTTTCTCAAGTCAAATATAAGTAGAACGTCAAATATTAATATTATTATTATTATCATCTCGTACATCGATTGTTCATGACTGCAATATTTTTGGCTTGCGAATTGCGATTTTTTCTATAGCTTTATCAATTTTAGATGAGGTATAGTACTTTGTGTGTAAGGTGATATATCTATTTAGAATATGTGTATTATACATATATATATTTTGGAAAAACTCGACAGGTACCAATTGGAATTTCAATTTGTATAAAAAAAATAAAGCTATGTAATTAAAAAAAGATATTGCTATCCGCAATGATATTATGAAGGGCGAATGCTTTCGTTTCGTAGTTAAATTGCTTTATAATTTTTATGAACAAATTTTAACCCAAAGTGGCTCAAATTACTCGACCGACCCACATTATTCGACTTTGCTCTGTTATCCAGCTCATGATACAAATAGACGAGGTATAGCCACTAGCGATCGTATTTTGGTCCAGATCGCGCAGGTCCAATGACGTCACGTTCGAAGCATCAGTTTTTAGTGGGGACTTATTTACGTTTCGTTTCGCAAGAAGATGGCCCCTCAAAATGGAACTGACGTTGCACTGACGAATAAAGAGGCTCCAGTGATCAGCCAATCGGTACAAAGAGATCCAGTGACGTCACTGTCCGAATGCGCAAAACCGCTAGTGACTATACCTCGTCTATTTGTATTATAATCCATTCCTGAATTGCAAAGGTTTGAATATTTGTTCGACTAGTAGCGGTAGATATGAATAGGGAGATTGTCAATTAGCGGAATTTCATTGTCCAAATTTTATTTCGGCGTCGCCGTGTCACCCGACGTGTGGACGTTTCTGCATTACCGACACATATACATTTCTCGAATAAATTTTTTTCAATATGTCCGTGGTCGCCACGTGGCTTGATTACAGAAAAATAATAATACAGACCGCAAACCCGGTACCTCATGGCTGCGAGGGTCCACGTGCCGCACGTGCTCACAACCCAACGTGATTGGTTAAGCCTTTCTAAAATCCGTTCGTAGTAACTTAGTAACTGCCTGCATAAATGCGTAATATGGCGAAGTCTTTACTTCCGGCTATTGAATTTTTTAGTTACTTTTAATTAATTACTTAGTTAAAGATTCTTTGGAAAGGCTTAGCCAATTACGTTGGGCTATTCTTTTAAAATCTTACACACGATTGGTTAACTCTGTGTAAAGTCCGTGCGTGTAAATTCACTCAGTGTCAGCATATATAAGCATTATATATTCAGACAGAGTTTATCAGCATGAAAAATTTCAGACTTATACAGTAAGAAATAAAATTGTCACTACTGGACTTCTGTACGAAAGCTTGCATCTTCTTACATCCGAATAAGCATTGAATAAACAGAGAAACAATTTTCTCAGCATCTTCGGCCGATCTTCGAACGCACTTGTCATAAGCGTGTTCGAAAATAAACCATATTGTTTACGTTTGCAATTGGACCAAGAGAAAATCAAATTTTACTTGTTACTTAAAGATGCTTTAATAAAAAGAAAAAAAAATTACGAAGCAAAATGGTGCAAATTAAGAGCAATTAATACAAAAATAATAAAATCATATGAAAATCTGCTTCGTTAATTGGAATAGCAATAAAAGATTATATAGTACGTATAATTTTTCGGTTTTAACCCTTAACTACACACGTGCGATCTCAAAGACCTCACCAATTTTATGTTTAGCCCCTCCTGTCGAATTTGTCTCTACGTAAATTTTCGACAAATATAAAAACCTAGCAGACAATTATTACTTGATAATTGATTAACGCAAAACTGTACTTTCGAACTATTCTATTCGTTTCAATAGCCCTACAATCGTGCTCCATAGTTCGAGGTCTCAGAGACCTCGCCTTGTAAAGTATGTTCCTAGATTTGGACCTGTGTAGTTAAGGGTTAATCAATATATTTTAATCATTGTATAATAGCAGCGGAGCAATTAGAAAATCGTAAGGACCGTTTAAGTAGCAATTGTTTAGGCATTAAAAACATAAATTTTTATCTTTTGATGTTAACTTCCCGACGGTAGTCGGAAGCACGACAAAACGTTCCTGACAATCTGTAGATAACGTAGATTTCCTTTAGTACTTCAATAGAATGTTTTTTCCCATGCTCCACGGGAATATCGCCATTCCGAATATTTCAAACTGCTTTATCGACCAAAGCAGATATATATATATATATATCTTAAGTTCGACTAAGTTTCGCTGGCGCTGTTAACGTCAGTATCAATTAATTATACACGTTGAGTGTCTTCGATTCATGAAAATTATTATATCCACTGTCAAATGCAGTTTTCTATGTTTTTCTCTGACAAAACTTTGCATACAGTCGTCCAATGTTATACAGTGAAGTCGCATTCACACAGGACTACCTCACATCCGGTCCAAGAATATTTCGCGAATTGAAAACGCAATAAATTAAACATACCACCCTTATTCCATATAACTTTAAAAACTTCGTGAGGAAGCATTTAGATTAAAAATGGGTAAGTCTTCGTAAATTGGTAAGATTAAAAATAAACGTCCTGCACTGTCGTTTACAAAAATGCATTCGATTAAATATTTATTTGAAACTACCTAGCAAAATCACTAAGTAAAACTGTACAAATATATAACCCACGAAACAAAAGGCAAATATTTAATTTGGTTCATATTCAATCAAACACTAGCAAAATGTATTCACGAGATGCGTTTATCAATTTTAAAAATTTACGTTACAGCTTTACAGCCCCACAGTAACTGTAGAAACTCCCAGCAACCTACAGCTTTTACGTTATACAGTAGTGTAACGTCTATCCTGAAAATTAAACTGTAAAAATTCAATGCACAGCATATATAAAAAATTCATGCACACCGACATCGTCCTGTAGTATTGTAATTTTTCGTATTTCATTTTTTTTGCTCATTATAATCCTAAAGCAAGGACTTCCGGATGAGATGATATCAGCTGATACACGATTAATAATCATTCAGCCTGCAGTACGTACTACGAGCTCTGCTCGTACTGGGATCATGGTTGGATCTCACTGTATGTAGGTAAACAGGGACACGACGATACTCTGGGTACTTGCAGTGAATTGGTTTGGCGTCGCGACGCTTGCAGCAGCACAGTCTGATTTCGAAATGGAGTTCACTGTCCAGTCAAGCATGGGTATACATGTATAATAAATGCATAATCTAGCACAAGGTTTTTACGTTGTAATACATTCAAATAGGCTTTTTTTTTTTTAAATACTTTTTTCACATGCATTTCTTTCTTTTGTTCTCGGTGAAATTGCGAATGTTTTATCTGAAATTTTCTGCGAAGTTGCAATTCAGTCGTTAAATTCCTCTACTGTTTCAGATTAATATCCCGAGTTTGCAATTACTTTGATATAAAGTATAAGAGATTGGGACTTTGTTTTTTTTCTCACGTATTTTTTACGTGTCAAAGAGTCACGGTTCGTTTCACCAGAAATAAATGTCACTACGGTGAAATTGGATTTCGATAATCCTCTTTCCGAGAAATAATACGGGGGAGATATTTGATTTCGAAAAAATAAAATGACGGATATTCCTGTCGACGATAACGACTAATCGTCGTGAATTTTCGTGATTGTTAGTTTTAATTTTGCAAGCGTATTATGCAATTCGAGTGAATCGCAGAGTTTGATTTACTTGCTATGACGTATTCAGGTGTGCTTGATGTTAAAGAAAAAAATAATTTTTACGGCAAATTAATAAAATTTTAGACTCTCGATTTCACGTTATTTATATTTCGAGGAGAAGCTCGTTTTCGCTTTTTTTTTGCTTTTTCTTATAGATATTCAAAAGTTGAGACGTAACGTTCTTTTCAAATTTCAGAGAGTGCTTCTTGACGTGGACTATTTTACGATGATACTTTATATTTGTCTTACATGTCTGTGACGTCGCATAAAATCGTAACGTGTTCCGAGATTATCGCGTGGTAAACACTTTTGTGAGATAATTGATTTCGGACGAAATTATTTTATTATTTTTTAAAACGTTTCATTTATATTTTCTTGAGGTGATCAAAATATTCAATTTTTTTTGTAACTTACTCGCTAGTATTCATTGTGTGATTAACCCTTATCACTCCAACAGTATTGTCGGTTGAACTGATAAGGGTTTAAATTCGGACCAACCTCTACGTGTATTCTTGAAACCTTACGTATAGTCGGGACATCAGTGCCATTTTAAGGGGGCCATCTCCCTATCAAACGAAACGTAAATAAGTCCCCTGTAACTGGAACTGATGATGCGGCTCGACTATAGCACTCACTGTTATCATTTTGTGGATGATTCAATTTTCTAACTATTGTATTTTAAGAATTACTGATGTTTTACCTTGAAAATATGCTTAGAACGTAAAGAATACGGTGGGAGCAAAATGTCCCACGCGCCAGGATTCTTGTAGCAATCGGGTTCGCGAGCGACGACGGGTTAAGAAATTGGCGTTAATGCGGAAGAAATAATTAAGAGGAAACAAAACCGGAGCAGATTGGAATGTCAATCTCATAGAGTAGGAAGCTTGAACTAATTAATTGAACCGTTAATTTTTAGCTGGATGATTAACAATGAATAACAGTTAATAAATAAATTATTCACTAATTTCTTTATCCATCATGTTAATAAAAGTTAACATGTTAATAAAAGTCATATGTGTATCCTCAGGAACTACAATATCGTGCGTTTAGAAACTTGGACTCTAATATACAATTGATCGATAGTAAAATAAAACTAAAATCATATTATGATTATTTTTAAATTAATAAATTTACGGTAAATCAATAGTGGGATAGTGTTCAATGTTACTATTTTACATAAGATATCTAGTAATTTTGAAATTACATTTTTTTTTCTAATATTCCTAAAAAATATCTGAATAACGCAAGTGCAAATTTATGTATGACTATTGAATAACATTTTGATATCATGCCCAAATTTTCAAGTACACTGTGTAATTAGCGGTTCGAAATAATTTTGCAAATTTGATTAATGTGCGTCAGGCTCGTTCCGAAATCGTATAATACGAATTTAATTATGAAATTCCACTTGTTACATAACCATAATCGCTTCTACGCGCGTGCGAAATTAATTTTCGAAATGTTCACATTTCCATTTATCGCATAATCACGTAAACTGGAAATTGCTTGAAATTATTTAAACTCTCTCTATAATGTTAGTTGCTTGTACGACTGTCTACTAAAGGGTAAAAAAATAGGAAAAAAAGTACCAACTGACGAGCATAAAGAAATAAAAGATATTTATATCAAATACATTAACATTCTTATTGTTTCACAATGAAAGCTAATAATTTCAGGACAAAGTACATAGAAAATGGCGAGACTTGGAAATAGCATTTAAACGTCGCGAAATTCATTCGAGAGAAAATTATTCAACGGTTCAAGGATTTAACTCAAACGACAAAAATTTAGGAAGCTGAGTGGTTGGATTTTTTCGCGGTAAGCCCCGTAGCCCTTATCCACAGGATTAGGAAAATTGCGAATTCCTCGTAAGATTCAGGCCTAAGGACCAGAAAATTTCCTGAGATCCCGCTGGGACATTTTGTTGTAAGAAGGTAGAAAAAAAAAACGAAATTAGAAGCAGACGAGAATATAAGATAATATATATACCTACTTCGGATCCTTTTTCCAATTGGCTGAATATCTATGTATATATACCTACTATCTGAGTACTATCTCATCATGCTGAAAGCTACGATTTGCATTCGTCTACTTGGTCGCATTATCCTTTTTACTTGCTCTGTACGTAACCTAACCTGTAAAACCCAATCTTATCTAACCCACGATAAGAATATATCCCGAACTATTTTACCTAATCCATACAAAAATTTATTGATTTGGCGTCTGATTCGTTTAATTATGTTTTTGCATAGAAAGTCTGCTTAAAAATTCCTTATGTGCTGCATATGTGTTGAAAGGGTTGATAGATGTGTAGGAGTCACCGATTGTCAAAAAATGTATGAATTTGAGAACGAACGCAAATTAATTTAATTATTTTTGGTTTTTCTTTTATCTTTCTCGCTTGCAGATATCTTCTTGAGATTTGTGAGTCCTTTGACTTTTGATAGCTGCTATAAAGGGCAGAAGCCTTGAGGGGTCGCGTGATCTATATTTCGTGTTAGTTCGCTGCTATCTTTGAAATTGAGGATTCGCATCCAAAAAGCATTGTTTGTCTACTTGAATTTTGCAAATCCTCTTTCTCGGAAAGAATAATTTTCTCCAATTTTTTTTTTTTCACGTATGTACACGTGATCTAAGTTAACACGACAAGCCCACAATACAAATTTAAATTATTATCGTGAGTGGATCTTCGTGCTATGAAGCCGAGGAAAAGTGATTTTCGAAAACACGATCTATGTTCATGGAGCAGAGCTTAACGTTACCGAGGTCCTGATTTAATTAATTCCTAGCTCCCAATACCTGCGAGCTTTACCCAAAAATTAAAATCTTCAAACACGATTCCGCAAAGGCGGTCTTCTTTGCAGGTAGGAGAAGGCACCTTGCCTGGCTTTCTGTTATGCTAAAAAAATCAAAACTCAAAAAATTTTTACGAAAAATGAAAATATCGAGTCAACGCCGTCGCTATCGGCTTCGTGTGCCGATATGGATATCGAATATAAATTATGCAATTTAATACGTTATAATTACTGCCGTAGTTTCCGTCTACGTCTTATAATTTTAGGTAATATATATATAGATAGAGTTATTCAGTCGAAACGCACCGCCTGAAGTTAGCTGCTCATTTCAGTATTATGTTAAAACCATGTTCAGGCGGTGCGTTTGGGCTGAATAACCTGGCATCCTTCACTTTGTATAATTATTGTGCAATCTTAACATAACATTGTTATTTATATCTATTAAGGTCTTTTGGCTTAACGAGAGAAGAAAGATTACAAAAATAGGCGCAGCTTTAGCTCGGCTTAACTAACAGACTACGAGCCCGTAGAATAGGCAGGCGAAATACACAGAAATTACCCTTTTGGACGTCAGGCGTACTGGAACTTATGTACGAGGTCGACAGGAACCTCGAGCTCTGATGGCCGATTGGGGCAGCCGTTACGAAAGTCCAACTAGTTCAGCCCCATATAGAAGGGCAACGGAGAAGAACAGAATATGCAGTAAAAACAGTGAGTCAATGAACAAGCAAAACTAAGGAAAACTTAGTTAAACAGTAGGTCAAGGGATAAGCAAAATTCATTGCACGTCGCGAATGTACAAGAAACGTGCAAACAATAAGAAAAGGTATGAAAAGGTATAAGAAAAGGTACAGCTTGCAAGAAGATGACTCCTAACCCTACATATGGGCAATAGAGAATTTGGCCTCATGTAGTAGAAGATGAGCGAAAAACGTAGCTGGGACACGAATAAATGCGTTCATCCAAGATACGGATTACTGAGATACCGGGTCAGGTCAGGTTGCAAACATGGGGAAAGCAGGCAGGAAGCACACTCGAGCGAAGCCTGCGGGCATACATGTGAATATGTATTGCGAATCTGCCCCTTGACATACATGTGAATACGACGTAAGATATACGACACATACGAATAAAGGAGGTGAAATTGTAAATGGATCACATTTTTTCTTTACTTATGTAAAGTGGAAAAAAAAAAATCAAGAAATTTTTTCAACGCAAGTACGAAACAGTCACGCAGCGAAGATCTTTAACGTTTGCCGACTTCGTAAACCTGAGGACTTTCTAATTAGCAAGAATTTCTAGTTAGATTAATTCCCTAACGGGGGTGTACATTTCGCGCTACTTCGTGCGAAATTTCGAAATTACTTTGCGAGTCTCAGCCTAAATTATCCAGGAACCAAAGACGAAGGCATCAAACTTAACCACAGTTGAGGAAACTTCGGATTCCAGTCGTTGCTATGTTATTCGTAATTTTTCGGGATCCAATTTCCAGATATCGGCTTCAGTTTTCTACCTTGCAAATTGGAGACCTTTTCGACTTTTTTTTGAAATCTCCTATCTAATACAGGGTGGCCACTTAAAGACTTAAGGGTTTGAAGGGATTTTTGTTTTCAGTCAATTTTTCAGTGGCCACCCTGTACAATCGTTTATACTTATTTCCTCTAGGTTGATGCCTAAGACATACGTGCGATCAGTAAATTTATTGTTAACGAACGAAAACTTTAATTTGAGCTTGTATATTATATTTACATTGTTCAAACAATGATTCTTCTGATTAATTCAAAATAAAATTGACCATATTCGCTCCTGTCATTAATATTTATTATTATTAATATCCCGTCGTTATAATAAACGTTAATGATTCTTATATTGGCCATAGGAAAAAAAAATATTATTCCAGAGGGTGTGTATCTGTGATACTGACGTGTCACAATTTACTATAAATACACCAAAACAAACTTGATTACATACATTAGGTAATTGCTATACACATGTAAAAGTTACTTATGCATTTTCCATACACAGAATTACTACGTATAATTCATTAGGCCTGTTTGTATCGTACGCAAAATATAAATTTTTGATAAAGAGATATTTTCAAAATATGATGTATTAAATATTAAATATATCAATATTATATCCATAGGGATCACGCGGACTAAAATAGTTTATATTTGGCATGATAAAAAATTATTTCTCGTACAAAAATATTTCACGTACAAAGATATACATTTCTCTACATACGCGTTAAACAATAAACTCATTCCTCCTTATAATACAATTATTAGTGATTTTCTACCCTTTCGTAAGCTGCACGATGAATATCATTACACAGCCGTAAAAATATGTGAACGAAGTACCGTTCTTATTTTCGCGATGACACCTGGTATATACTAATTACCTAATGGTCACTGCATAGATAATAACCTAGTTAACACCGATGTATTATATGATAAGGGCTATCACTCCATCTCTCTTCCCATAAGGAGAGGCGAAAGGGATACTCTATATACTTTGTATTAAAGCCCAGTGTAATGTAGACCAATATGAGATATATTCTCTTACTACTATACTTTAGATCATAAGGCCTTCGGAAGTAACTATGCTTTAGCTTTTTTTTTTTGGAAATCTTGATGCTTACCTTATATGGGGATAAATCGAAAAAAAAATTAAAAATAAATGTTTTGCAATGAAACAAGGGATAGTAACTTTTATAGTGCGCTAAAGCGAGGTAGGGACAACCGCTTCACATATGGGCGCTACATATTAACTTCCCCTCCCATATGTAAAAGACTGTATCAAGACTCACATTGTAATTCAACTTAAATTATAATGTTTTTAGAGGTTCAAGCCTTAAGCCGCGTTCATACATGCAACAGGACCCTGTAACACAACCGCGTAACGTAACTCCAGGAGTGCGTTCCGAAATCTTACCTAGGGTAATTCGGGCATGTTGCGTCTCTTTTTATTACAGTTAGCTTAAAGAGGATATAAAGGAAGTTTCTGAACGCATTCCAGGAGTATTCCAAGAGTAGGATTACACGGTTACATTATAGGATGATGTTAGGGAGTTTTATTGCAAGTGTAAACGCGGCTTTAGAGGGCCGGCGTATTTTTTTATGCGATCTTGACAAAGACTTTTTTTTATATGATCAGTCAGAATTGGTGGTATAGATAAGCTCGATTTACGTTCCATCGTTATCTAATATTCTAAACTTCATAAATAAAGGAGAGAGTCAAATTTATTTGATGGAATAAAGAAGAAAATTTAATCATGGATCTCGGTGGTTTTTCCTCGGGATAGCTCGGATTTGTCTTTCGCAGCTTATAATTAGAAATTGATTAGTGATTTTACCTAGAGTTAGTACAATTGTACTGGTTTAAGCAGTAGATATACTTACAATTAGACACATCGATACGTAGAAATATGAAGGTATCCAGAAGTAGTTTAACGTGCAGTAACTGTAACAGGTTCTCTTATCGACAATCTGTCGACTCAAATTTATTTTCTTGATATTTTCAACTCTCGTATATTATTTTTTGGCAGTTCTTTACCTGACGAGGGTTTTTGATAAGGTGTCGATAACGGTTAAGCTTCGAGCAATTAGAGATCTTCGTTGACTTTCGGAATACGTATAGGGGTGATACGGGCACGGAATAGTAAGACGATATTGAGTTTAAGCTGTACTTTCTATACAATCGACTTTTCTTTCGTATTTCTTGATAAAAGTGACAATTAATCTCATCTCAATTGAGTCAAGTCTTCACATTGATTTATCATTACATCGAAGTCTCGTTATGGTCCGGATCGAGTTGCTTTATGAACACACGGACAGTCTGACGTTAGACGAATTTTTCTAGAAAAATTTTGAAGCTTAGAAACGTATATGACAGTTCACGTTCGTTATTGACATCGTACGTAATTTGCTGTAAAGTATTCGTCGAGTAACAGTTTTATTTCATCGTTAAACTTCGCGTGCGAAAATCATCATTATCATCCTACGTTCATTTAATGTTCGCCTTTCGATTATTTGATGATTTCAACGGAAATTTCTAATCAGGTAGAAATATATATTTCAATTATTACAGAGATAAATCATTCATTTGTATTATATCTGAGGTGCGTACTAACGTAGCTCAATGGACGTTCATGAAAATTTACAAGGTGGTCATGAAGTAATCTATCCTGTTTAAAAGTTCTATAAGTGTTTAGAAATTTGCAAATTTTTAAAATTTATGTTTTCTAATTTCTAATTTTTCTATATGCTATAACTTCTATATAGTTATAGAATTTTTAAATAGGAAAGCCACTTTATTGACCACCCTATATAATATACATTGCGCTTTACATTCGATACATAGAGCGAACGTGGGTCTGAAATCTGTGGCAAGCGATATATACATATATGGCATAGGGAAGGTCCCAGGTCGAAAATCTGGCACCGGTTTGAGCCTATTTAATCTCCATTCCTTTGTTCTTTTGGTTTGCTGACTGAATTCATAACTTTTAGGTCAAAACTGGGTTTAACGAAATTACGTAAACACAGATTTAGGTCTAAACAGTCTAAAACGAATCTTAACTTACTGAAATCTATCGAATCTATCTTACTGAAATTATTAATTACGATCTTGAAGCTCAAAATGGGTCTAATATTGTTGTCTCGAAAATAGGATTTTGAGGTTAAAAATGAGATTTGTTGACACCTTTTTCAACCTAAAATCCTAATTTTTGGACGTACCTGACAATTTAGGGCTCAAAATCTGACCTTAACACTCTTGAGTTTACCTATCCTAGAATCTTAGCAGCATCAATGTCCTCGTGTAAAATAAATAGGTACAAATCGGCGTTAAATTTTCGACACGGGGTACATTTACACTTGCTCCCCATAGATATTCGCTAAAATATTGGTTTGCACGAAGTCAAACAACAAACCAATTATGTGGAATGGAAATACACGTTTGATTGGTTTATTAATTTACTAACGTATGATTCAGTACTAGATACGTGATTTCCGATACACGAATGAAACTGTAATTAAATTGTTAATTAGAATTAATTAAACATACAGCATGCTCATTGCATTAACATAATTATTACGTGATAAATTTTTTCTTTTTACAGATTCGTTATATAGTTTTACTACTTAAAATCCATTGTTCAGTTTGTCATTAAGTTTTGAGAATATCAAACGAAATGATAACCTTGACAAAAATCAATAATGTTCTCGGGGATTTCCATAGGAAGATTTCTATTGTCAATATTTATTTTTTATCGAAGGTAATAATCGGTTCTTAATTGATTTATCCTGGACCAAAAAACCTTCCTCTCATGCTTATATCAATAATTGACTTGTTCAATTATTCTGTATTCTTTCTTTATTCCAATTGTTGTAGTCCAGTATGGTCCGCGACCAAAGGACTGAAAGATAATTGAAAAATGTAAAGAAAATAGAAATAACGTTTCTTCGCTGTCTTTAATTCATACGCACGAAGATCGCGTTTTCGAAAAAATGTGAAATCTCATGAATGAAAATTGAATTGGACATAAGCGAATACAATTTTCCAATTGATTATTCCTCTTTGACAAAGTGAGTACTCGGTTCGCCGTAATTCGGTACATTCGATCGATCGGCTTCCACTGTTTGTTAGAGACTAAGCGCTTCGTTCTAATTAGAAGTAACAGCGACAGGAAGTGATACCAAAATGGAGCCACTTATCGTAAGCCCCAGCATCCCTCCAACCCTCCGACCCTCCATCCCTTCAGTATCATTTCACCGTCCTCTTCCTTCAGCTCTCTCTTACTTACGCTTTACAGTGCCGTCATCTCAGAGCCTTGTTATTCGAATGTCGACATTAAAGCTCATTAAAGCTGAACCTTTGGACGTCGGGACTGGCCCCATTTACGAACCCCAAATTGCGGTTTAACGCACCGACAAACTGGCTTGACGTTTCATTTCAGCCTCTCCGTAGGTTCGATTGCGTTTGGTTTGGTTGAGTAAGGTAGGCTTGCTACTCCTCCTTGTAATCATCTGGACGGATGCTCCTGACAGATTTTTCAGAAGGACTTTCGGACGCTTTGTAAATTTATTTGCGCGTAAAATGAATAGCATTAACGACGTTATTGTTATTATTGTTCTTGTTGTCGTCGTCATCGTCAATTTTGTACGTCTTATCACTTTCCTTTGTCGGTGGATCATTAGGACGATGCTAATCGGATCGATAAGAAGTTTGTAGAAATAGGACTGTCTGTGTATGTACGTCTGTATTTCTTCTTACTTTTCGGTTAGGTACGCACTTGAAGCGTGAAAAATTCGTCGTGTAAATTTTCGTTGGAATTACGTCGAATTTAATATGGAATTAATCCTGTATTAATTACGTTAGTAATTATTGTTTGTTGGAAAATTTACGAATTTTATTTTGATGACGTCACTCCGCGATTTAAGGATTGATGCTGCATTGAAACGAATCGACTGAAAATCTGCGTTGAATTGTTCTTCATTTCTTTTTTCAATGGGTTTCAAATATTTTTTGCAAAAATCTAATTTCAAGTCCCGATTTCGTAATCCGAGTAGTGCGGTGTGCAATGGAATAAAATTTTAAGAGGATTTGTTATTTAGTGGGCGGTAATGGCGTCGCGACGACGGCGCTCGAGTTTTAATCTAACCGAAAGTGATTTGAATGAGAAAAACGTTTAATTATTTATATAGAATATAAATCGTTCGCTAATATTTTATTTATATTTTTAATGGGGATATCCCATGTTAATGCAATATACAATGTTCCATATTGTATTGTTGTTTTTAGGTAAAAATATTCTGAAGTATGTTTCATTCCGTTTTTTTTTTTCTTTGAGAGAGCATGTGGATACGAAAAATGCGCGAGGTAGGGAGAATCCGCGGGAGCTTATATAAAATAAATAAATATATTATACAGGGTGTTTCTTAATTAACATACACGGTTTACACAGCATTGTGCGTGCTGATCTTCCGAGTAATGAACCACTTTCCTTATTGTCGTACGATATTTATTTTCGGAGATATGAGCGTCCAAAGTTAACCAAGCGAGTTCACAGGCGACTTTCACTTGACTGACCGTACTGGAGTGAAGTTCAATACAGTTTCACATCTTCACAGTGTCGCGACGCCTTCGCTAAAGCTGTGCTGTGATTGGTTAACTTTGGACGCTTATATCTCCGACAATAAATAAGGAAAGTGGTTCATTACTCGGGAGATCACCACGTACAATGCTGTGTAAACCGTGTATATTAATTACGAAACACCCTGTATAATGCCATCCAATATATCTGGAGTACTTTCGTCGGGCCTTATCAGACCCAAAAATTTCTACCGCACGCGAACTTCAATCGTACGAGGCTAGATAAATTCCAGTGTTTAACGTTACTTTGCAAAGGAAACCTCATTGTTATTTCTTTCGCTCCACCTATTAACTTTACTAAAATTTCGAAAAATTGATATTGGCTCGAACTCGCCTAATCTATACCAGCTGGAGAAACATTTGTGAAGATAAAAAGATTTTAACATATTATCCATATAAATGTGCCGTTCGTATAGTTTGAGGACAGGGTAGCATGAAACGTCCTCCATTCTAGCGAGCTGATGCGTTTTTATTAAATAAATTAAAAAAAAACCTTGGGTCATCACAGCATTGGAATTTTACCCTATCCTAAACTACGTAATGCATTCTGAGCCCGTCACAGCTCCGGGTGCCTAATTAGCAGTTTCTTAAAGTAGCGGCTTATTGGCGTTTCTATTGTCTTTGACGCGTGTCGTTTAACAGCGCTTAAGCACCTGTTTGATTTGATTCCAGTCGCATGACTGGTTTTTGGATTCTTGAAATATTAAAGGTAATAATCTCAAATATTATTTCCTCGTGATTGTCGCCGCGACTAATTTCAGGTAAATTATCTAATATTAGGGATTTAAAGGTCCTATTTTCATTTTTCTTTATCGGCGTCCCTGTCAGACGTCGACAGGAGTTTTAAGCAATTTTAAGATTTCAGAAATTCTATCAGATACACTTATCCATATCCACAATGCGCTATGCATTCTTATGTGAGGTTCTTGACGTATTCATAATCGAGAATGAGTGATTGGAGAGGAAAAAGGAAAGAGGATGGGAGGGGCGGGGGTGAAGTATAGAAAAAGAACGACACGATATATAAATTGTATTATCCATTCTTTCCTGATGTCCTCAAATCGTATCTCTTTCCTTGAATCCTATTGTCACTTTCTCCCGAAACACGGTTCAAAAGATCAACCGAGTGATCCTGATCATTTTTCCCACGAGAAATCTTCGTCGGCATCAGATTCCTCGTCTGAAAACATCCTGTGATTTACCAGCAAAGATTGTTGCTATTTGATTAAATAAAAAAATCGAACTTCCATTTGGTTTCGTATATATCAAATGCATCTTTGCTCCATCAACAATCTTTCGAAAATCAAAGGAAAAGGAATCACTTCGTCAGGCACTGCCGACAATGGCACCACTTCCGCTCGGACACCGTTGCCTGTCTAATGGGCGTAAATAAATTTCCTCGGATGCATCGTCCCTGTAACACCGATAACAGTTATCGCCCCGGTTGAATTTTCGGGCTCCACGTACCATCCACCACTTTTTACTACCTACTCCCCTATCGGAAAATCAGAATTGCCCTGATCTGTCTATCTCAAAATTTCGAGCGTACCCAAGTCACAATTACTGACTTCGGTATCGCTGTTGTCCGACCCTGCGACTGTTTGCGAATTCCCGCACGAGTCAAATTTGATTTATCGAAATCCCTTATATCGGCTGATTCCGTCGAGTCAACTTGAAATACCGTTAACAAAGTCTGTCAATAGTGTCCAGGTATTTAGGAGTAAGATTACAGAGTGTTGTGGGCTTGTAGTAATTTTAGTATTTTTCAACGTGACTTCTTGGCGAGAGAATCATTTGATCTAGATACCAGGGACGGTTCCCCGCTTGTGGTTATATACGATTTTTCTCAGTTTTGAATTCCCACCCTAGGTCTTTTTTCCCCTTTCTTATTTGGTATTCATTCATTGTTTTTCAAGAATCAAAGCTCCATATTTTGTATTGCGGTCTATTAGGAAGCTAGACATTTTTTACTGTGCTGAATTACCCCTTTCGTCCTACTCGGGATGACTGATATTTACGGATATTATTCATTGGGGAATGTTATTTTATAACTGGATCAATTCAATGTTAGAGATTAATTTTTTATATTAAAAAATATATTGAGACTATAGAACTCACGAATTTTACCGTAGCTTTTAATCATTCGGGTATAGATGCTACAGTGGCTGGACAAGGTGTGTGTGTGCAAGAGAGATGGAAATATGGTTTCTTATGGACGTCAGGGGAGTAGGACCATAGGATTACGTGATATTCGGTCACTGAGAAGTTTATCTAGACCCTTTGAATCATATATTTTTCTAATAATCGAATTTTGAAAATCTATCATTTTTCTAACAATCAGATTTTCAAAATTCAAAATAGCGGGAATCAAGATGACGAGCAACGAAATGAAAAATCGCGATAATATTGGCGAAAATATTAATTTGGGTCGTTTTCGGGGTCACTGATTACGGATGTAAAAATGAAATTTGATCATTTGAAAATTCACTCATTCTTGTCACCACCCAGATATAAAGACGAGGACGTGACGAGATCTGGTATCGCTTAATTTTTCTAGATTTGAACTATTTTTTGTGATTTTTGTAATTCCGAAAAGTATCAAGTGTATAACACGGATTCGTAATCAGCGACCCCGACAATCCCCCAGGATTTTTTAGGCGAGGAAAGTCGGCGCATTGACAGCTCCCTATATTGCTTCTTGTGCGGGAGCAAATCCCAGTGCTAAGGTGTAAAGTTGATAAGCGTAAAACTTTCCCTTCGTGTCCCTTTTTTTGATTTTCATCGGTCTTTCCTTGCAACAGTGCTAATCACACTGATCCCTGTTGGATAGGAAATGCCAAAGGCATTGTTGTGGCACCATGACGCGTCTCTAGGCCGCCATTGTCGATTTTCACTTCCGCTTTATATATCTTTTCAGCAATGTTTAAAAAATCCCGCTCCGCAGGGAAAATCTTTTTTGTCGAAAAGCTTCAAAGTTTCTGACCAATATTACCGCGAGAAAATACGTTCTATTTCAGTAGGTTATGACTTAGGATACGAATCCAGTTAATCACTAGGAATTCGATTGGTGATGTCGTAAATCCCTTATTAATTATTTTCATATACGATTCAATCAGTATTAAATCAACGAATGGCTAAAATATTATACCGAGCGTAAATGATTAATGTAATTTTTTTTTTATTTCGGTGTTACAATCATGATATATTTTTCGATTTATTTTTACGGCATTATATCCTTAATACAGCTCGTCTTACCCCCACTTACCCTTATGTAAGATCAATGCTAGGTAATAGCCTCTTGTCTTGATCTACCTCGGTTTTCGTAATGTGATGATATTGATAAAAGCGACTAAGAACGGGTAAAAGAAAAAGAAAATTCTCAATCATAACTTTGTAAATGCTTGTGAGAGTTTTTTCGTTTAATATGATTAAAAGTTTTAATAAATAACTATGATATAACATTGTTCCTGTTGTAAGGCGAGATCACTGCTAATAAGGTATATATTATTGGGTTCGTTAGAAAGTCTTGGGAAAGTCAAAGAAAGATTTTCTTTGAAAAATGATTACATTTTATTGCACGTTATATATTTATCTTTTATATTTGCGAAAAGGAAGTTTTCAGAACGTTTTGCAATAATTTTACCTCTAGAATGTTCTTGACCAGCTTCGATAAAACGACTATGGGATGTAAACAAAAAGGTATCGCAAAACTTCCATACCAACCCAATATTATCTATCAATGCAGCAAATATGTATTGATTGTTCGTTTAATAATACACGGGTGATAATTATGAATATATTTTATATTTATATTTTATTATCTATATATTTTTCTTGATGGATTGTATCGTATACCACATTTTAAGGTAGCATGCTTAACGAGTTGATTAATTTGCAAATAAGTAGAAAAATTGCGATTTTTGAAAAGATAGAGATACTCGGTTTTTGATTTGGAAATTTTTTTCGAAATGTACTTACTAATAAATTTACTTTTAGTTTATTACACGCCAAGCGATAATGTTATGTAATATAGACATCGTAAGGTCACGTGTATAACGAGGTATTTAATTAATCAGGCCTTTTTGGGTTACGTGTTATATTAAAGGAAAATTTCGATATTGCGTATTAATGATCTATTTGGTTATAATGGCTGCCACGGAGAAATATTACGTAAATAAAAAAATGTTGCAAGTAGTAATATTAAAAAAAAATTTTGACCGCTTTTCAAAAATTTGTAGCTTCTCCATAATCCAAATAAAAGTTCTTCGATTCACGCAGTCTCAGTGTATTCCATATCGCGAATAACCGTATGATATCCCAAAACGAGAATAATTGATTTGCCGGAATTTCGGGCAAAAAAGAGCAAATGAAATTTTATTCTTAACACCTCCCAAAAAATGCGAACAACTTTCATCGTCTCGATTTAAAATTAACCCAAGTCCACAGCAACAGTTGATAATCTTGGCTGAAAGAGATAACAAAGCTTAATTTAATTATCGGATGATAAAAGTGACTAAGTGAAGCCGCGGGGTTGTAATCTCGAAGAGCTTAAGAAAGTTTCGTATTGCGAAGCAGACGAAGCAAAAAGACACTGTTTTATTTTTCAGCGAGTAAAACGTTTCTTCATTAATTCCAACTAACGTTCGCATTGCATTCGTACTAGGAAAAATCGATGAACCTTCGTTAAGCCCATTAACGGTAACGTTTGAACTTTTGTATACGTGTCACTTCAGCCAGGAATATTAAGTAAAATTATGATTAAATTTCCTAGATGTCAACCGTGAAAGCTTATGACGAGCTGGGGGTCAGAGGGTCCTTAACATTTTATCTTAAGATCTGTTCCTTTTTTTTTGCTGACTTCATCTTCCCACTTAGAATGGTAAACGAGACACGGTCAGCTAATGGATTCGGTAATTTAATATTGTCGTCACTTATTTAAGGTCTTACAGACTTCAGCCAATTTCTGACCTGTCATTGATTTTCATTGAATTGAAATGCTGTAAATACGTAACTACATATCGATTTATCAGATAACGACATGTAACAGGTAATCACGTGAAAGGACTTTTTGGTCAATTATACTGAATAAAATTGTTGTTTCTCATTTACGTAAAAGTCATTATAATTTTACAAGTACGAAGCAATGCCCGAGGCCCACGAAAAAAACCACAGCTCGAGGGTGGACATTCGCAAAACTTGCCCTTTGCCCTCCAAGTAAATTGCCATTGTAATTTGTTTCTCTTTATGTCGTTTTCGCCACCAGTTGACCCCTGACCTAAGGAGAGTGAAAGTAACGAGCTCCTTAAAAAATTTTTTTTTCGATACTCGCACAAGTTTTACGGAAAAGAAGAATTAATAATTTATCTTTCTCAGAAAGAACTAAGAAATCCACGATATTTCCATTTCTTTGTGTCTGATAAGAAATCTTTGCTCTCCCGACCTTATGGATAACCGATTGGTCGCTAACGATAAAGACGCTCGGTGCAAGATCAGCATAATGCAACCCACGTAGGAAATCGATATCGTGACAAGATATCGGATAGGAAACGACTGAGGTCGTCAAACTTGCAAAAGCAGCTAAATGAAAATTTCAAAAATTCATTAGTCATTATTCATTCATTATTCATTATTCATTCTAGATCGATAAATCTTGTCGGCTGAGAGATCTCGAAAATCATTTCGATCATACTGACATTCAAATAAAAATTCAAACGGACCGATCTGTTCGACTGATTACAGAAATTATACCCGAAGTGAAAAAATATGGTACCCAGGACAGACGGCACACTTGGAAGTGGTCCATTTGAATAAGTCCATTGAATAAGCCCATTCTTTCATAAGTTATATATTCAGAGATGAATCTTCTGCTTTAAAGGCGTTCGAATGTATATTGAAATCTGTCATTACCAATTAGACGGTAGCTTAATGAGAGAAACGTGAATCTTTAAAAAGTTCAAGTCACGTCACGAAGAGTGCGGAACTTAAGTAACAAACAATAAAGAATTAAGAAACCTCTGAAACAGAAGTCGGAATGATTATTTTGAGCGTCTGCGCTTCGTGCCGCGAAGTATTCCGAGGCGTCGAAGTGTCGAGGCGTCGTCGGCGTCGTGGTCCCAGTTGCCTCGAAGCCGCCGAACCGTCGAGATGCGAGAGGCCGTTCGAGAACATACGTGCATCGTGGCTTTTTCGGCTATTTATTTTTTCACTGTCTTGGCCGTCTTCTCGTCGAGCACTTCCGTGACGGCAGCGATACGAAACCTCGACGACGGCTACGCGACGCCCGGCGTCTACCATTGCACAGCCACGCATGCGAATCGCCCGCTGTAATAATCAGCTGCGCGGTCAGAGTCGCAAATTCAACACAAAAAGTTACGAGGAGTGAGTGTCGCGTTTACATGAAAATTTGTCGCGGCTTTAATAAAGTTTCTTGCGAACTTGTGCACGACGTGAAGCGATGTAAAGTAATAATAAAAAAAAAATAGAATTAAAATTGTGCAACTATATGGTACAGTCAGGAGAAGAATTGCATCGTAGTAGATGGCGCACGAATCGCTTGATAAGATTATTCCATTGTACAGAGCAGTAAATTAAATAGTCAGAGAAGAGGTAACATTTTTTTAGAATAGTAACGAAAATTAAAAAAAAAAAAAGAACAGAAAAAAAAAATTAATATTTCGTGAATAACAGTAATTATATTATCCCGCGTAAACAGAATTTGGGTGACGATCGATTCGACGATGGGTGATTAATTCTCGTAATTTGTCTTTTGAGATTTTTATATTAATTACTTGACAAGTTGTCGCGAGACGAACGGTGCTATTATTCGAAAACAATTAACCATTAACAATTTTCAGTGCTATAATTAGAATCAATTTTATTCACGATTAGATCCATACACAGATATATCGGATACGAAGTTAACTGCACGTACCAGATATGGTTATACGTATAAAGTCTAATAAAGACTACATGCTCCTGGATCAAGTTCAGGACTTCAAGTAGAAATTTAATTTCACCTATCAAAGGGACACAGACAATTTTTCCCTATTGCCCTTTGAACCATCAGCAAGGGAATCTGATCGAATACGACTCTGATTTGCATTTAGTCGGTTCACGAGTTCAATGTATTTTTTGACAGTTCGCGAACAATGCAATCTTTAACAAATCGCACGAGACTTCGATAAAGTTACGGAATACCAAAATAGAGTAATAAAATAAAGTTCAGTTCAAAATTATACATATGCATACTTTTTGAGGAAAATTGTGCGCAGGGCCACGTGTGGCTTACTTGGAGACACGTAACGATCACCTTACATGTGAACACGTCCAGGCTACCTAATAGGACCCTGACGATAAAGCCCTTCTGGTGTCGTATTTCCATATCATCATGAAAGTGCGTCAACGACATAAAATATTAAGGCGGCCAGGAGAGAGAGAGAGAGAGAGAGAGAGAGAGAGAGAGAGGGGGAGGGGGCAGAGAGAACACATTCAAAAAATATATATAAAAGAAATCATAGAAAAAAATTTAAAAGAAAAGACCTTTGGCAGTTTCATTAAACTAAAGTCCGGATTACAAGAGGCAATCATCATCCACTCGCATCCACACTGAAACCCAAATAAAAAACTGCTCACAATGGCATTTTTTTTAATTAAAAAAAAAACCAAAAATTTCAATGCAATCGATTCGAACCTTTACTATAGCTCTGGTGATTGGATTATGATTGGGCGAAACAATAGTAATCAAAACTAGCGCACGGGTAGCTATTCAGTGTCTGATGACGTAGATATTAAACTTTGAAGAAAAAGCGAATTTACCCAAACAAAAATTCAAGCATACCTAGAGATTTCCAAAAGAAAAAATACTGTATATTCTTTTTTGAAAAAATATCTTTTTTACGATACTATTAAGAAAATAGTTCGTCAGGTAAGTCGACCGCCTTTGATTCGAAGTATCTGAAAGTAAAAGACCTAATGATATTTTCATATCCAACCCTAGTCCGATATAAGGTACACCCGATAAAGTTTTCTACTTCGAAAAAAAAAAATCGTATTAAATCGACCTAACGAATTACCCTAATTGAAACGAACAATCAACAATGCTGATGATATTTACTTTTTCCCTCATCTATCCAAATTTCCCCGAATTCGGCAATCAATAGGGTATGGAGTGTCGCGCAAATGATGAAGTAGGACAATCGATGTCAATTCCACATGACAAGGATATTGAGCCACGACAGTTAAACAGAAAATGAGTATATCTCGTGAGTAATAGTTCATCGAGGCAAAGCTTATTTGATCGAGAACGCGTATACGTTACTAACAAAAAAGCTCTTATTAGGAGAACAAGTAGATTCTCACAAAAAATATTTACACCCGTTATTGGAATTCCTGTTTGTTTAAACTCATACGAAATCACCTATAACATTTGCAGGCGTAATGTAATTCGTAATAGGTACTATTTGTAAAGGGGGGGAGGGGGGAGAATATCGAATGGTACAGTGAGAATTGGAAAAAAGTTGTTCGTATCGATATCCTCCTCTTGGAAAAAACTTAACTAGACTCGATGGACTAACTAGAAGCGAATCAAGATATTTGATTAATCGAACGAATCAATTAATGAAGCTATTTCGACCAAGTAACAAACGTTGACCATAGGGACAATATTTATTTAAGTGGTCGTATGGAATTGATCGTGTATGGAATTGAGCGTATGTGGACTATACGATCTTGGCATTTGAATTCACTGTGAAACGATTTCAAACTGTATTAGACGTGTAAACCTTGTACATACAGCAAACGTGACGTTTGTGACTCGGGATATTCGATATTCCAACTTGACCCATAATCTAATATATGTGTAATAGACGGTTCCTTCGTGTCCGTAAAAATTTCCGAAAATTTTATCCAAAAGATATCGTTCAGTATCGAAGATAGCTATCGGTTAGATAAAAATGATTCGGAGTTGAATAAAAAAAAAACGGCGCTTGTTTTTTAAAAATAATTATTTAATTCAATTTAAATATGTAATTCGGATCATAGCGCGATTTGGCAATCTGAATTAATTGACTGTAACGACGTTCCTGTAATTATTCTGATAAAATTTCAGCGACCACACAGGCGTGTGTCGTGTTGCTGACGCGACTCCCATAATTCAGTCAGAGGTTAATTTATTTTTGAATTAATCCACACTAAACTTTCCTTTTTTCATTTACGAGAGATGCACGTAATATTTTGGAAAATTACGTAATACTTTACAATCTATCTGACGGATTTGCCTGGTATACCCTTAAGTGGTATATCCAAACTTCGCAACGCCGACATAAAAGGTTTTTCCGGCTTCAGGTTAAACTTTCTCGGATAATGAAACGTGAGGTAATCATATCTGACCTTATACCATATCAAAGCAGAGTTAATTAACACATATGTAATTATAGGCACTACGTAAGCATTTTTTTTTAATTCTTCTTGTCAATCTTTGATTGACTCTAACGAATGTCCCATTATTTCATTTAAATGTTGTCGAGAGACGCTCGTTAAAATTATGAAATCGGCGTAAATTCCGGCGAAAAAGACTGACTTGTTTCTAAAATATATCACGGTCGACGTAACTTCTGCAGACAAATAACGAGGGATAAAATATTTCGTCAACTCTTATACGTATTTGTATTCTATACATATTCATTAGCGTTCGTGTCTACGGGGACTGATCTGCATGCAAAATTTTCAGAAACTCGTCCCTGATATTACGTACCTGTAGCAGTGTATTATTTTATCTACAGATAAGACACTTCAATGAAAAGTAACGAACCATTGAGCTGTCACGGGCAAACCTTTAATCCATGGTCTTCGTTTGATGAGCAAAACAACATGATATATAATCATTGACTTTTTTTTATTTCGAGCTCTTTAATTAGAATAAGGCAATGATAGAATTTTTTATTTATTTATTTTTAGTTACGTTCATCAATTGTATGATTTACAAGTAATTTTTTTTATGATTACATTGAGTATCGATTTTTTCGAATTGCTGCTTAATTCTGATTGTTTCGACTAGGACGATAAATGCTATATAATCATATACATGTTTAGGCTGGGTTCTATGGGGGTTTTCAGTTAAAGTGCTCGTTACTTGAAAATGTTAAGAGGAATTTGCGATTGATAATTGCAATCTTTTCAATGATTACACTGTGTATTTAAATGTATGAATTTTTTTCTTGAATCACTGTATAATCTTGATTGTTTCTTCTTAGACGACAAAACTATAGCAACATATACGTGTTTAGGCTAGGTTTTATGGGGGTTTTTAGTTAAAGTATTTATTATGCGAAAACGTTAAGAGGAATTTGCAATAAATAATTGCAATTTTTTCAATGATTACACTGTGTAGTTTAACGTATGAACTTTTTTGACGACAAATGAGTAGCAACATACACGTGTTTAGGCTGGGTTCTATGGGGGTTTTCAGTTAAAGTGCTCGTTACTTGAAAATGTTAAGAGAAATTTGCGATTGATAATTGCAATCTTTTCAATGATTACACTGTGTATTTAAATGTATGAATTTTTTTCTTGAATCACTGTATAATCTTGATTGTTTCTTCTTAGACGACAAAACTATAGCAACATATACGTGTTTAGGCTAGGTTTTATGGGGGTTTTTAGTTAAAGTATTTATTATGCGAAAACGTTAAGAGGAATTTGCAATAAATAATTGCAATTTTTTCAATAATTACACTGTGTAGTTTAATGTATGAACTTTTTTGACGACAAATCAGTAGCAACATACACGTGTTTAGGCTGGGTTCTATGGGGGTTTTCAGGCAAAGCCCTATGGTTACTCGAAAGCGCTAAGAGGAATTTGCTGCGCAAAACTTAGTTCGTGTTCTCGCATTTTAATTTTCCTAATTCAGGTTCGGTGAAATCGTACGCTCGGGACACGCGCCACTTCTTATTATCGACGGCAAAAGTACGCGGCCTAAATAATTACAGGCTATTAGGCCAACCGTGATTTCAATATTGAATTTGTCGCGAATTATATTGCAATTGCAGGTACACGGCGTGATTACACGAGTTCGTTGTTCTAATTAAAATCAACTTTCGGCAATGTTATTTCATGAATATACCATGAAATGATTGATGAGATTCGCGGGTAAATTCGCGCAGTTATCATTTTCATTCGCAGTATTAGTTTGACAGTGAAACGGAGCGGTGTGATCGTTCATTTGAATTATTAATGTATCGCGTATATATTATCGCTTCGTATTATTTGACAGCTTGTACTGATTTTTGATAGATAATAGGTATGTATTATTTTTAGTGATTTTGAAAAAAAAAATTAGAATTAAAAGTGATTACTGTAAATTTGTGTGAATTTAATGAAATTCAAATTAATAGGAAAAATAATACTGTGTCTTATTGTCATGGCCATTTAATAATTATAGTCTTTCAATTAATTATACTTTGCGAGAGGGAAAAATAATAATATGAATATCGCATAAAATTGCGAAATCTTTTACGAAAAATCGTACACAGGTATGACGAAGAATTAGCAACAATTGTCTTAAGTGAATGGTTCAGAAAATTCATTTAACAAACGTCTTCGATATTCGCGAATGTGCGAATTATTGTCAGCCCGTGCGAAAGAAATTGGTGAAAAAGTATCGAGCTAAGAAATTATTTTAAAGGTCGTTGTAAATTTTTTTACGACATTTTAACAGCAAATTTAATTGCGCTCTGAAATAATATTCAGATTTTTTTGCCTTCGGAATTTCATTCGCATATATATAAATATAGTAAATCGCGTTAAACTCAATATCCCTTGTAGAGATTATGATTGGGCGGAGGCAAGACGCTAGACAGTATGTATTTATATATTCTGTCGCCTAGCCAGACTTCACTTAGGCAGCCCAGATAGGGCCTGATATGCAGTGTAATGCTTGCGCTGGGTTGGGCATAACAGGGCAATCTAGTTAGAGCCGAATTTGAATTTCCTTAAAATGTTATGAAGTATATAAAATCTACTATATTATTAATATTCATAAAAATATATCAAACGTACATATATTGTTATTAAAATAAATATGGAAAAATGATCGCATCTGTTATACGCACATATCTGCACGTTGATTGATATGCAATCAAAGCAAAAGATAAATAAAATATTTTTTTGAATTTTCGAATTATTTAAAAAATTTGAAAACTACAATTTTATTGCTTGCCGCGTTTACATCTTTCACGTTCGTAATGACAATGTCCTACACTTGACTTGCTAGCTATCAGCCCATAACAAGACAAAAATCACATTCAACTTATTACCCCATAACCATATTTCTCATATTCCCCTTAACCCTTTGCGCTCGAGCGGCTACTTTCACCCGCCGCAAAGTTTCGCGCGGCAACTCCAATAGCGAGTGAGAGGCGACAGTGTTAGTTTAGGCTAGATTTCTGTATCTCCAGTTGATAGAAGCGCCGTATATAAATTCGTTTTCTTGATCCCCAGCCGAAAGTACATGATCGACGCATCGATTTCGGTGCAGAAAGCCTTGGATTCTCCGATAGGGATCTCCAATAGCTACACAGCAAAGATCCAAGGCTTTTTGCACTGGAATCGATACGTCGATCATGTACTTTCGGCTGGGGATCAAGAAAAATAGTTTACACCACGTGGGGAGTAAACTGAGCACCCGGAACTGCTCGATACAAGGCCCTCGGCTTCGCCTCGGGCATTCTATCGAGCAGTGCCGAAAGCTCAGTTTTCTGCCCTTGTAGTGTAATATACTATTTCTTGATCCCCAGCCGAAAGTACATGATCGACGCATCGATTTCGGTGCAGAAAGCCTTGGATTCTCTGATAGGGATCTCCAATAGCTACACAGCAAAGATCCAAGGCTTTCTGCACTGGAATCGATACGTCGATCATGTACTTTCGGCTGGGGATCAAGAAAAATAGTTTACACCACGCGGGCAGTAAACTGAGCACCCGGAACTGCTCGATAGAATGCCCGAGCCGAAGCCGAGGCTCAATTTTCTGCCCTTGTAGTGTAATATACTATTCACGCTACCTGTAAGACACTCGTAATATATGCGCAAAATCGTCTGGATTTTCTGCTCCGCCCGACCGAAAAAGTCGTAGAGCTCAAAGGGTTAAAATAATAGTACATTAAAAATTGTTATTTTACGCAGGGTGAAATTCAATTTGAATTACAAAAAAAAAGTTCATGATTACCCGAGTAAGTTCATTCTTGTATTTATAAAAGTAATTAGAGACGATCGGGGGGAGACGATTAGACAAAATTTTTATTATTATATGTACAAGTTTTAATGATAGAGTAATAAGTACTGATTACTATTGTATGCTAAATGAGAATTCTTACTAATGGCATTTGTCGACTGTACTAATTACCAAATTGTACAATACAGTCACGAGTTAACGAACCATTTAAATTCTGAATTATATGAATATAATCTCGAGAAGGAATTTCAAACAAACTTTAAAATTTCTTTAGAGTAATTACCTAAGGCAGCGATTATTCTTATTTTTTGTAAATTTATAATTTTTAGTACAGCAAGATTGTCGTAGTTGAAATTCTTTCTGGGAATGGAATTATCAATGTTATCAAGTAGATTACATCCAGTAGAATTCGAGAAAAAAGATTAACAGAGAGGACTACGTGAGTAAAAAATTAATTGTATCCTTTTTTTTTCTGTGATTACTCGTTTCTCTTCTACTAATAATATTTTTCAATTTTACATTTAAATTTATGTTAAATATGGGTCTTCAAACTAAATGGCTAAATGCGTAACGTGAACAATCTTTGAATCTTTCCTGGCGAATGTCCAATGTATTTCGCAAATTTTTTATATTCGCAACTTCGCAATTAAATAATATCACGTAAATCAGTTTTTTTTCCACATTATTTTCCCAAATACAATTGCTTTTGTTTTCACACGTATCATGGGTATCTGATTTTTGCCAGTTTTTGCAAACATGATAACACTATCTGTACACCAACGGCAGCTGTACGTAGGTATCGAACATAGAACGAGGATTGTCGAGTATTTCCTGCAAATATCAACCAGAACAAGTAAAAGCATGAAAAAGCGTTGGTGAGAGTAAATTCGTGAATTTGGACGATTGAAAAAAAAAATTGGCAGCAAGTCGACAGGTCGCCGTAGATCTCGCTGATTTAAAAACCCTGTTAAATATAAGGGGCGCGTATTTCGTCTGAGCAACGTTACATAAAGATCGCGGTAAATAAGAAAGGAGCAGGAAGTCTGGCAATATTTTCACCGGTTATTAAGTTTCGCGAATTCCAGTCATACTTTCCTATAACGACAGACCCAAGGAAAGTGCGTGGATCCTCCAACAAATCCAATTCAACTGACAAGGGTAGAAAACATTTATTTTTCAAACTGGAACGATTCCTTGAAATATATGTATAGCTTTTACGGTTACGCTCTGACGACCCTTCAATTTATTTGAGAAAGTATTTTGTAATCGAAAAAAGAAACTACCTCTTGAAAGACTCTGTAACTGATCTGCGTAAGTATTTTCGTATCTGGTGAAGTTTTACATGATTCTCACGTTTAAAGTTGTAAAATTAAAGTCATTATAAACGAAGCTAATGGGAGAGCAGCTAGAAGATACTGGATTGCTTGAGAAAGATGTTTCCATTGAATTAATTAGTTAATTAATTAATTAATATCCGAATAAATGGTTGAGTGAATGTGGGATTAACATTTTACTGTAGGACAAAATTTAGATATTAAATATTAAATTTGATCATTTTTATGGGTTCAGTATATCTATATTGTGGAAATGGACATTTCTACAGTTTTAATACCTTAGAAAATATTCGGTAAAGCATGTTCAAATTTTGCATAGTCAAAAATTTAGTCATTGTCCAGTACGTGAAAAAAGTTCAGAATTTTATCTCAAATTAAACGTTATCATAGAATCATCGTAATCTGCAATACTTTCGGACACGTTATTTGCATTGAGTTCACAAATAGTTCAATATACGAAATATACAATTGGGTTGCGACATCAATAATTCCAGTTTCAAGGGCCACCTTCTTGCGAATCTAAATGTCAATAAGTCACCTCAAACTAGAACTGATGTCGCGAATAATATTTTTATACTAATTTTTTTTCTGAATTCGTATTGAATTCACGACCCAAATTTGCAAAACATGCTTAAACGAAGATTACATATATACACATATACACATAGAAAATGATATATTTTCCATTAGTACAGTAATGTGTATAGGAACAAATTTTACTAACAATGACAACGATTCAATTAAAATTTCAAGACTATATTTCTTCATTATTGCTATATAGATATCTCTATGCATGTGCATACAGATATTTTCTAATCCCTTTAAAAACCTTCGAGATAGAATCTTTGCATCGTCTCACCAAAAGATAAAGGACGCGCATATGTTTAATTATCCGCAATAAGACAGTTCCACCATTAATTAGTAACCCGATAACTAATAAAATTACTTCGCGTAACTTTTGATATGCTCGTAAAATCACAAGCGTGCAGACTCAGCTCTCTACTACTATTTGAACTTTCCCGCCCAGAATTATCAAGCAAGTCATAGCAATGCGACTACGTAAGCGAGTAACAAGAGGTTTTGAATTTTTTATTTTACGATTAAAAAATTATTAGAACTTTGGAAGACACGGAGAGCAACGTTGAAGATACTGAACGATATAAATCGATAATAATATAATCACCATTACGTGAACACGTGTTTCTAAAAATCCCTCATGATTTTTCTGCCATAAAAAATAACTTGGTGTTAGAATTATTCAGGTCCCACAAGATTTCATTCCGATACGTAAATTGTCCTCGGAGCGGCGCCCGGGAAGGAGCAATAACGCGTCTTATTGATTATTCAAGGTAGAAAATGACGTTCTGAAATATTAATCTGGTTACCGTAGCTATAATATTACGTATTAGATTCTTCAATTTTCCTACATCGATCTATGTATGCAAAATTCACTAGCCGCGTGCGCGCTTACGTATTAAAATCGAAGAAGGAAATTGAATTTGCCGCTCTACAATATCACGTGGACGTATCGCGTAATATTGTTATTCCTTTGGTTTTCCATTATTTCGCAAATTCGTTAACCAGGCATAGTGTTACTCACTGAACATTAACAGAATGAACATGCCCGTGTGTTCTGTGTCGCACAATTCTGATATACAGAATATATATCTATATATAGTATTTCAATGGGTAAAGTCCACTTATGGGTGTCTATGACACCCCTGGCTTGCGTGTCACTGCATTCCATAAGGTGTCCAGCCTATTTACCTCTTGAGTCAAGGATAATTTCAATTGTCAAAAATTTCCTGTTCTATCGACTGACGGTAATTATTAGCCTATGAATAATATTACTTAATTGATTAAATTCATTGACAACTAACGCATTTGCTGATCACGGAAACTCAATCTTCTACGTCACTTACGGTCGTTCACGTGCAGTTTACGTTTATGCGTCCGCGAGCCACAACTGGGTACCAGTGGATTTTTATCTCACCGGAAATTGAAAAGCCGATATGCCCTCGTAATCGAGGGTAAATTCCTCGACTTCGTCATAAAAAAAAAAATCGGAACAAAACACAGATGGAACCAGTCAATTTTTGAGGTCGCGTAAAATTGACAAACGCAACTACATGCTCGAAAGAGAACTAATGGTTACGGAAATGCGTGGTCGTCCAGTGTACAGATTGTGGTAAAGAGGATCGGGGTGGTGTCCGATAAATAGTTTAATTCTTCGAAATCTAGTTGACGTGAACGCCGAATACCGATTAAAGATACGAGAACGCATGACGATGTGTGCGAAGCAAAGGCGCAAAGCCACACGAAATCTATTGAAAGCAGGCACTCGAGATCCTTAGGAATTGATAAAATCGGCACGACTCACCAGAGCTGATCCAGCTGATCCATAAGCATCAAGAACCATATCCTGCGGTTAGTCCAGAGGCACAGCTCACCCACTGCATCGGTATGCACTTCGAGAACACGTGAAATTAACTCTTGAAATTCTATAATTTTGCGAGAACGAGTACGATAATAATACACGTTAACGCGAAGCACAAAGGCGTACGAGAGCTTGTCGTGTGGGCCAGGCGAATACGGGTAGAAAAACGATCAACACGAAAACCCGAACTAGCTCGAGACAAACCTCGCCGATGACCCAATGCAGACTGACTTGACAATAACAGTTTTTGAGGACAAATCATTGTGATTGACCGAAACCTCCTTTAACTAATTTGTACTAGAGACGCCCCTGTGAGACCAGGCCGAGAGCGTCTTTTAACAAATCGGTAGCGTAACAATTACTAAAGTCCTTCACGATCGCTTCCGCTGTGCATAGGGCTAGACCAGGGCCGACCTACCAAAATCAGGACCCAGTCGATTCCTCCCTTGTCCATAACCTTATACGGAAGCTTCGTCCGTTCTCCAGCCCACTGGACTTCCCCATGGGCCGCCAGCATCGCAGCCGGTCCTGTGCCGATTCCTGGAGGAGTCTAGTCGGGTCCTCTCCTCTGCCGGACAACTGGGTTCCTGGACTTTCTTCTTCTGGTAGATTCGAACGACCCGAGCTGATCTTAAAACAAAATCTTTCGTCATGAACTTTGACGCAAACGTGCGAATCTATCCGAGAGGCAAATCTTCGAGGATGGCGATGACTCGGAAAGAGCCAGCGAAACCGCGAACGTTATCCGAAGCAAAAGCAAGAGTCTTTTTGTAACCGTGAGTTGAAAAATTGGGTCACATAATGTCCGGTGACAGTGATAGCCTGAAAGTTTGCTCACGTAATATCTATTGTATTGATAAGGACATGGGTTCGTGGAAAGTCACGGTTTCAACAATATTTATGAATATTTCTTAATGATATATCGATAAGTAACTTCCACTTTGAAACCTTTCAACTTCTGTATGAAATCGCGATCAAAGGAACGTGACTTCATTTTTTTTCGAAACCGGATGTTCTTATCTCGATTATTCGTCACATTTGGGGAATCCGAGACTGCATAGCGATAACGAATAATATTCTATCGTTTGGTGAATCGATTTTCTGGGAATATTTAGTAGGAAAATTGTTTGATTCAGGTGAGTGACATTTGGTTGAATTATGGTAATTATATCACACGTATGACTCGACGCACGACAAATCCAATGACGTATGCAAACTGTAGTTGATACTAATCAACTATACATTCGCTAGTTGGATTAACATACATATTGATTGCTGGCATCATTTTAATTGGAATACTACTGTTGTCCGATTTACACGCATTTCCAGCTAAATTGCCTGACTACGAATTGATTTGCAATATTGAGAAACGTGTGTACTTTGACGTTCCCTCTATACATATATCTATAAGGGCTTCGCAGCGTTGTGACATATGTCACAATACAAACACGTGTTTATACGCACACGTGTTGTTGAGTAAAATTTTCTACATAAATTTCAAAATTTTCATTACTTTCACTTGGGTTGTGAATGCTGCTTTAATCCTGAGAAATCCTTTTTCCTTTCATATGAATATATAGGAGAATAAGGAATATTTGTCTTCCAAATTTTTAGTGTACAGGATTTGTTTTATTAAGAATGGCAATATGCTAAAAAAACTTGACAGCTGAATTTCAAAAATATTTCCACTTCCTAAAGGTGTACGAATAACTTTGCATTCTTCCAGAAATATTTAAGAAAATTTTTTCTTAAATATTTCAACCAATTATTTTTCAAGCAAATACACAAGTATCATTGACAATTGATTATGTAATTAACATCGAGATACAGTAAGCATACCAAAATAATATTTAATTGAATTATTTAATTTATTCCTCAATTAGATAGACTTCACTTGATCAATACTTTATGTAAGTTTAATGAAATAAAGTATGATATAACGGGAATTTAGTATAATAAATTATACCCATTAAAAGACCGTTAGTATAATCAATAACATGTCGTTAATCTTTCAGCTATATTATTGTCCTTTTATTCCACTTTTATATTTTATCGCTGTTAAATGATATTCTCATCTATTACATATTTTAATTGACTCGACTCTTCAAACTTTCGCACCATTTATTTCGTTCCATCCTACGATTTCCGATATACGTGATCTTATCCATTTTCATATCTTAACTGAATGCAATTTCAAGGTATAATTCCAAGCAAAAAGACACCAGCGTGGGAGAAGATCAGTTTTATAGTTTTCCACAATTTTATGACTGTACTGTGTTTCGGTAAAGACAGTCCCTATTTTTTATTCTGCGATCTGTTATAATCGTTACAAAATTTACTGTTAAGACTTTAGTTTAATAAACGATTCCCAGGTACTTTGCGCAATAATTATTTTGCAAAGAAATAGTTGTTAGGTTCTTTATGCATAAACGATTAAATAGTGACTTGCCCGTAATTGTTTCGGCAATACATAAATCAAAATTATGCTTAGAATATTTGCTTATTATTATATGCTTAGAACAATTACATCGATATATGAAAAGCGCTTTTCTATGTTAAACTGTTAGTTTCACTTTAGTCAGTTGGGTGACGTATAAGCGACGGTATTCCGAAAGTGCATTAGAGCACTTTTGTTACTTTCTATAGAATGATAAGAGAACAAATGCTGTACTTGCTTCGGCAGTACATATAATAAAATTGGAACGATACAGAGAAGATTAGCATGGCCCCTGCGCAAGGATGACACGCAAAATCGTGAAGCGTTCCACA
>JARQSW010000792.1:0-49682 GCA_030142375.1 Calameuta pallipes | reverse complement strand
GGAACGATACAGAGAAGATTAGCATGGCCCCTGCGCAAGGATGACACGCAAAATCGTGAAGCGTTCCACATTTTTTTCGCAATTCATGTGTCAATCACTTAAACAACCGTATATGGTCAAGCTTATATAAATACATATATTTCATCGAAACGCATACTTATTTTTCAGAAATATGAGACATGTCTCTCCTAATGAATTACATGTTTTTAAAATAGGTGCATTTCAATCGAATTTGATTGTCCAATCATAGCTGACGACTTTATTATATTAAGTGTGATCCAGCAAATGAATTAGGATATTTTCTTAAAGTTGTGTACATGTCTTAAACTAAAGAAATGAATATGTAAGTATCGGCACGGTTACCTGATCTTCTTTTGGAACCCATACATATATAAATATACACGTACTCCAAATTGTTAGCTGCGCGTTCATAAAAATACCATCAACTGTGCACCCAGATGAGTTTTTCTTTTATCCGTCACTCCATGCAAATTAAGATGTCTCATAAATCAGAATTCAGCTTCTTTGTACCGACGGTGCAATATTTCAGCCATCCTATACACACGATAATAATATTTATAAAGGACATGAGTATATGGAACAAAGTTTTGTTCCAAAGTCTTTGTATTTTACGAAAAATTCTCTAAGCATTCGAGCCTTTTTTAAGCACAAATATTAACCCTTTTACTATAATTATTTAAGACTTTTATTAAGCGTTTCGATAATTTTTTTTTATTTCGCATAGACGTTTTTATGTCCCGCTACTTACTTAAAGAATACCAATTCATTTATGCTAATTATCGACTTTCATAATTTGTTGGGCTTCAACGAGTATGTGATTATTGAGTAGCTGTCGAATTTATAACAACAATAAAAATGGTATCCGCTCTTCAAATGTGTAAGCATATACGAATATTTACTGAAATGTATAACCGATTATTTAGGTTGCGATAAAATATTTAGATTGCGTCACTGATTTTATCTTTGTGTATTGACAGATTTCTCGTGATAGTTTATAAAAATATTTTATTATTTTCTCATAAATTCTCGACTGATTTTTATCTGTTTTAATATTTGATAAAATTGACAATTTTCATGAGAAAAACATTATTTCTCATTGTATATCTGTTTTAACGAATTTGTGCATTTTATTTCCCATTAATTTATTTTTCACATGAAAATTATGCAATTATATAAATAAGTGGATTTACAGCTGTCTATAAAATTATTATTCATTGATTTCTGATCCGCTGATATTACAAGCTTACATTATGCACGCGTGCACGATAAGCTGGATATTTTTTGTTTACTTGCGATTAAATTACTGACTATAAATTTTTCGAAATTCACGTTTGATTATATTTTGAGAAATTATTAGCTATAAGCTTTGCAGTTTATTTCCAGCAGAAATAAAAACAACCATATATTTCGGCCATCATTCTTGGATTTGAATTTACACTTGCGCAATATACAGTGCCATACAAAATACGCAGGCACAATTTCTAAAATATCATGTAATACTAAATTCATGAACTTTAGCTGGATCTTTGCATATAGATATAATATAAATATATGCAGGACCGCAAGACTCATTTTATCAAGGGAGAATTTATGGGTTTTCGTGGGTTCAGTCATAAAAATGTCTTGCTGTAGTAGAAATTGGCTCATGAAAATTGAGGGCCTGTCGAGAGTTCCTGACTAGAGTTCCTGACTAGATCATGAATTGACCTAGTGAGGACCTAGAGATCCTGAGCTTGCAGAAGAACAATTTCTACAAGGCTGGAATTATCAACAGAAAAAAAATTAGATAAAAAATATGGGACATAAAGTTTGTATTCAAATAGCTCTCCGTCAATGATATTTATCAATCCGAATTACACTGTAAAAAGCGTTATGTAAATTTTAAATAAATTTAATACATAAATATACCTGACGAATTCGGCATATTCAAGTAAAAATCATATATCTCTATTAAATTTATGATGCTTAGCAAAATCATTTAACGAATTAATATTAATTTTTACAAATATTCGATCGATAAGAATATCTGATGCATTTGAAAACAACACAGTCGCTATTTTCCTAGATTTGAATTAAAAATAAAAATTGTTAATTCTAAAACTAGAACATTTTTTGTCCCTGCTGAATGAATGGGTGGACAAACCCTCGGGAAAAAAATATCTGCCACGTTTGCGTTACTTAGATTTTTCGTGAAAGGAAATTCAAAATGGCCGCTCGAGATGTACAATCCCCTTAGAAATCTGCATATGGTCTACTCCCTGGTACCTGTAAGAAGTCTAGCATTCACCCTGATCCTGTTTCCCGAAGAGCCTTTACGCTCCTCTGAGCTGATAAGGACATTGCTATTGAGCTAGTTTTCTATAAGGAGTATAATGCTTTGCTATTCAAAAATCAATACTTCATCAAAAGATCTCGTAATCCACGAAGTAAAAGCATTTTTTGAGATTTTGAACTTTGAAATTCAAAGAATATTTTTTTGGGTACATTGAGAACTTTGCTGTACAAGCACATATCCAACCACGTAACCGGCCATACACATTTATGTACTTTATAAGCTTTCGAAAGTACGCTTGCTTATATATGCTGAAACGCATCACATTATCGGCTCTTCATAAAGGCAGTACGCTGTAAATAATTTCCAAATTTTATTTTGAATTTTGAATAAACATTTTATTTTGTAATTTTAAAATATATATTAGTCCGCTGTTCCCCAATCAAATTTTCAAAAAGCTCAAAATATACGGATAGGTTATGATTTTATGAGCCTCATTACTAATTATGCAAATTAATAAAGGAATTTAAAGTAATAAAATTATAGCTCGACTGGTTTGGAAATAACACTAGAGAAATCCAGATCTGCAATCGAAACGGTCCCTTCGCATTTAAATACAAATATCCGAATAAAAATTATTTACTATGCAGTTTTGAATAAAAATTATTTACAGCTGGTCACTCGGAAGAACTATAAATAGAAGTACAGCCATACTAAATGCATACTTTCAAAATGCATTATGAAAATCTAGCACATATATAATTTATATCTGTGCTGTTCTTCTGGCAAATGTATATAAAAAATATAGCTTCTAGGATAGTCATTTACATAAATATTTATGAAGAGTAGAAAAGAGATGATAGCAAAAGTCACTTGCCACAGGATCTTCATTTTCTTGGTCCAGTCCATCCTTTGACACTCGCCATACGTTCACAGAGACGACTTGAAGATTCGACTTTCCTGAATACATTTGAACTACGCGCGTTTTTTGATATTAAAAACAAATTAATAATCCAACATCTACAATTTTACTAAACGTGACAACGTTGCCTTTTTTTTTATATCAACTATCCCTAAATTCACGGATACGTCGCAATTTTATGGAAATGCAGGAATATCGGTCCGTCTACGTTCGCCCTAGACCCGGTGACAATGCACGAAAGACCTCGAAGTATTTATTACGACTTACACTTATCTAAGTAATAGTATCTACTACGGCTCACTTTAACGCACCGGGTGTAAAATTTCAAAAAATTAAATTCCCGACAATCCACGACACCGGCAAGCGTCCCTATAATAATATCTCCTTTCTCGTGAAATAATAAAATTTTATACCGTTTCGTCATAAGATTTTTGAAATGCAAAATTACACGGATCATTAAAAAAAAATACTCCGGACGGCCATCCTAATGAACGTACAAAACCTTTTCGTGCGAAATCTTTTTCCTCTCCATAACACACACTTTGCCACACCTAAGAAAATTCCTCTGAAGCACTCTATCAAATCGCGTCTAACTTTCGCTGAAGCTACACCAGAAGTGATAGTCAGGATCGAAGGCACTCGCGTGGAACAATCCTAAGGGCGTAATCGGCACCCTCCTCCATCCAGGCGAATTAATGTACGAACCTAAGATCGAGTCGGTAACTGGAACAGCTCTTGATTGGTGTCAGGTCAGAGTAATTGTTCGCTGCTCAGGGATCCTTTGCCTTTTCGCAAGAACTTGTGGTCTGAGAGATTCTCGAGGAGGAGTCACATTTGCCCCTTTTCCCCCGTGAAGTCCGACCCCAGGTCGCCCCCGCCGTCGCTTATTCCGTTGGTAACGGAAATAAGGAAAGCTGATCGATGTTGCTGCAAGTTCATATGATTTTCTACGCAAATCGATAGGACGTTGCGTCACTCGACGATGAGATCATTCTTCAAGTCACGACGTACTAGCTGCGATTTCTAAGAGACGATCGATCTTTGCATATAGAATTTATCAATTTTTCTTGTTTCGAAATGTGCCTGTTGTGAATGAGTTCGCCCTTGAATTGAGCTATTGCGTAACTCTTAAATTCACGAGATCGAGTTCGCCAGGCTACAATGTATATCTATGTGCTAGCTTTTATAAGCTCTGAAGTGTTATAAAAAAATTGTTCTAATATAATTAATAACTAATGAATATTTCTACCAGTTCTCTATTTCTCGAGACTAAAACGATAAAGTGTGACGCCACGTGAAATCCCAATGACTAAAATCAAAAATTTACACGTAAAAGTTTATTGTATCAGTAATAAATTCAACGGAGGGATTCAACAGTTTTCACTTGCTATCCAGAATAAATTTACAACGAAAATAGTGATCGTGACGCAAGTTTCTAATTTCTTCACTGCGCAACTTTTCATTCTTGCATTTAACTCGATTAATTATTTATAAAGTTTCGGATCTGAAGGCGCGATTTTTTATTCATCGATTTCGATCAATCTCTTATTCCATGAATTTCAGCAATATTTTTATTTTTCATTTTCCCTCGAGCTTTTCTTTTTTTTTGCTATACGAGCTTTATCATATCACGCTAGTCTCTTTATCAAATTATAGTTAAATATTGAACGTTTTATTAGATTAGAGCAAGTTCGGTTAAGATAGTCCCGTTGTCTCAAGGATTCCTTAATGTTTGTTTTTATAACCGCATTCGTGAAACTTTCAAGATAATATCGATTTTTTATAAAGGACGAACGAAGTCAGGCATCGCAAGGACTAGGACGTCGATGCCTTGAAGTCGTGAGCACAGACAGTTACGATTAGACTTTTAGCCTCATCAAGTGTTTTAAGCTTTTCATGTGATAAGAGCAGTACTTACGGCGTGACGTAACAACTAAAATATAGTTCTGTTGCGACGTACAAGTTACTGATCAGTAAAAAGTGATATGATCGATATGCTATATCCCAAAAGGGCATAAATTGATCGAAAAATTTTTTAAATGATTTTAATGTAATAACTTGCGTTATTCTTTCGGATTGAAATCACGGTTAAACACTTTTTGAGGACATATATACAATATATAAGAATTTTTAAAATATTTTCTGAAGATACAAAAATGCACGAAAATTCTTATCGCCGTATGTTCGTACGATATTAAATTTTGTTTTCAGTGATTGTCAACGAATTGATTTACTACGAGAAAACGAAAATTCTACGTGTCGCGTTAAAAGTGAAATAAGATATTAAAATTTATACCCGTAGAACCAAACGCTTATATATCTACATACGTGTGACGCATCTTAAAGTCCAGGAGCAACGAACCAAAGACAAATGAATGAAAGAACGTCTTATAAAGCTCGTAGACAGTCTTCTAATGAAAATAGAATTCCTGTAATATTTAAAAGTGATATACAACCCACAATTTGCTACCATTTTACCTGAATCACAAAAAAAAACGAAGGGGCCACGATCTAGTGAAAATTAGTCAATTACCATAGGGAAGTGAAATATTTTGTAAACTTTATAAAAATCCGAATTTATTTCCGAGTAAATATTTATCTAAATACATAACATGCACCCTGACACCTTCTTAAGTCTCTTATATAATAATAATAATAATGATAATAATAATAATAATAATAATAATAATAATAATATAAAAAACGTGACTGCACTGACCGCCCCCTCGAAGACAATACAAATTAAAGTAACTCGACTCCCCAAATTTAGCTTATAAATCGAGTTCGTGCTGTGTGAACTGCGGCCAATGACGAGCAGTGCAACCTGTCAGGTATTGTGTTGCAGCCAACTTCATACAGAACATTTTGTTGCACGTTGTGTCTTACACGTAAATTAAGTGATGTGTATTTGCCTTGTATTTGTTCATAGCTCGCATCTTGATTCTCGCAATATTGTACTCGGGATTCGTTTATTAATTGAATCGCAAACTTCTTGGCGATGTTAATTACAAAATTTCAATTAACAGTGGATCGTCTTACGGACTCTCGGTCAAAGGCTAAAACCGATCGAATATCTACTAATAGCTGGTGAAACGGTGACAATTGGCCGAGAGACTGTAGAGTGACCCAATTTCGAATGTAGCAATTTTAAAGTGAACTTTTTTTTTCGAGGTAGCTTAAAGAGAAGAAATATGGATGTTTATGTGAATTATCATAAATTATTATCTTATTTATTATCACAGGCAATTACTCTATATCGTATGAATCATTGTTTGTAAAATTAAGCACACTAGTTTGGCATTGTTAGATGGGGTGAAGAGTGCTTTTATTTTGGAGGTCAAAATTTCACACATTCACGTACGCTAATTGGATCTAATGGAAGGCAACAGTGATATGCGACTTTGTGACAAAAGTACTGGCTTTCTATGTCGTCAGGTAATGGAGGAGAGGATTTTTTTTTTATGTGAAAAGGTAAGAAAGCATGTGCAATATTGTATGTCGCTTCAACCACAAATAGATACCATTAGTTCGCATAGGGCAAAGCATGTGTATATGTATGTATACATATATCACAATTAAAAAAAAAAAAAAATTGTTTCTTCTACAAATTCGCAGTGTAATTATAATATAGTTTTACTTTATTGCAGTTTATGGAAATTCCTATTATCAATTTTAATAAAATAATTTTGTATGGTCATATTTATGTGAATTATCGTTAATATTAATTCTCATTGTCATGCATATTGTACAATAGTTTTTCCTGAGAGATTCGTATAAGCTATATGTTGAACTGATTATTATTTTCACCTATAAATTATGAAATATTATTTTTAGCAAAGTTTATCAGAAAATTGTGGATTCATTTGAAAAGTTACTCGTTGAATGTTAATATAAAATTTTTCTTAGGTTTCGTATTCATACAAATTTTCGTGCAATCGATAACACTAGATGTCATTTTCGTGATATATTGACTTTCGATGACAACTCAAAGTTATTTTTGTAGGCCGGTGTGGTACAATATAAAAAATCGAAAATTCTAAGAAATGAAAAAGAGGGTCCGATTTCACGTCAGTTTCCATCTTTTCTGAAAAGCATAAAGTATCGTAACCTGTTACATCAGAAATATTTTACGTCTCTCGATACTTCTGTGAGAAAGCGCAGAACCTTGACATTTCGGTGAATAGACACTCGACCCTTTTGTTATCGTGCAAAGAAATAACTTCCTCCGGTGCTTTTAAGCTTTCCTTATCTCCTTGTTTAGAATTCAGTCTTATCACTGATCCCACGTGACACTCGTTCCTTGTTCCGTGATAATCGTAACATAGACGCGTCCCGCAGTCACGATTTTATTATTAAACATTTACGATAAGGCCGTACAAACTGTTACGTTATTTTTGGTAAAATAATTACTGACTGTTTTTACAACGGTGTGTTTGCACCTGTTCAAGTGGAATTAAGGCAAAATTTGACATTGCTAAAAAAAACTCGAGTATAAAAATGAAAAAATACAATCAATTAAAGATATTGTTATTAAAATTTGCAATTTTTAGGTATGTCATAGCAACGTTGCATTGACAGTTGAGCTCTTCATTTTATATATCCATCTAATACATAATCCTTTATGTAAAATACACATTACATGTAAGATACATGCAAGTTATTAATTCCTATTCGAATATGTAACACGTTACATTCATTTTTGTTCTGAAAATTCAATGTTGCATTATCATAATAAAAATTAACGTAACATGGTAAATGTTGGGTTAGGAATCAATAGCTTGAATATAGCTTACATTTAATATGTAATAAGCGTAGCAGGTCCACCTGGGGTGCCAAAAAGGAAATTTTGAAAAGTATAGAATTGACTGTATACCATATGTGACCTAGTTGCTTCTAAGAAAATCTTGAAAATCAATTTTCAATTTAATTTCATGATAAATATCTTATTCAGAATTTTGCTTAGATTTATCTACTAATTAATATAAAAAAAAAAATCAGAAGCACAGTAGGAGTAAAAAGAAGCGTGGCTTATTAAAATACCGCATTAGAGAATTGATAGCGGTTACGGTTAAAATGTTGTGTTTGATGAGTCGAGAGATGAGATGAGATACGCGTAGTAAGGTATTTTCTTAACCCAATACTGATAACAAAAATCCGAGCACTGATATACATCACCTTGGGTCGTCGACCCTTCTGGCATCCGCATGCCAGGCGAGCGCCAGCCAATTCTTTTTTCACAGGGAATTGACGACCCGACATGACCTGGGAGTTCAGGGGGAACAATCTCAACTTCGCTAATGCGAGAGCTTTAACGGAACTTGTCAGGACAGACGGTAGCTTAAAGGATCCTGTCGATTTTTGGGGCGTGTAAAATCGAGAAACGCAACGGTGGGTGCTGATCTTTGGGGTCGCGTAAAATCAGCAAACGCAACTGCGAACGAAATCAGGGCCGCTCAGGCTGCTAGGTTGAGGTAGTAGAGGGTCGGAGTAAGAGTCAGGTAAATAGTGCTGGAAACAGAGAGCAATTGGCCACAAACGCAGCAGAACGAATCGAAGTTATAAAATCGAAATTCCTCCAGCGATTAATAAATTGGGGTACTCACTGGAGCCGGTTCAGCTGATCCGTGAATGCCGAGAACTGCATCCAGGGGACACTCGGGTGGGCACTGCACTGCATCTCCGAAACACATGCAGAAAATCAGTAGGATTTTCTGAAAGTTACGAGAGCAACGCGATAACATAAGTGAAAACATTTTATACCGTATAGGAAACAAAGCTAGAGAAACTATGAACAGATAGCACGGGAGCGCGAGGCAGCTCGATCGGTGTCCCAAGACAGACTGCTTTGACAATAGTCAAATTCGAGAACTAATCATTCCGATTGGTCGAGATCCTTATATCCGGTGACTCTTATCCTTTCCCTCGAGTCGTCCCTTTAAACTGAATCGAGAGGGATCCTTAACGAATCGGTACGTAACTCCTGGAGATCCTCCACGGCCGCTTCCCCAGAGCATCGGGCGACAGCTGAGCACCACATCCTTAGCTCGGGTCAGGGGGTTCCTCCTCTGCCCTTAACCGTATCAAAACTGTATCTCCGCCCGCTCTACAGCCCTTTGCCTCTCTCCAGCAGGGCGCCGGTGTCTCACCCGGATCCTCTGCCGGTCCGTCTCGACGTCTCCGTCGGGACGTCTCCTCTGCCGGGCAACTCGGTACGTCGAGACTGTTTCCCCACGGCAGATTCGAGCATCTCGACCTCAACTCAACAACAACGATTCTTTCGATAGCATCGGCGTAACTGTACGAATCAATCCGAGAACGTAGCTTCTGAGCAGATTGGCGACTCGAAGGGAACCATAAAGCGAGAACGTTTTCCGAATCGGTAGCTGGATTTGCCTTGTGACCGTGAGTCGAAAAATCACGTCACAACATTTAATATATTTTTCTCGTGGTTTTAGGTTGAGTAATAAACAATTTTATTCACTAATATATTAATATTTATTTAACAAAATCAATCGGTAAATTATTTTTTTACTCTCAGTTTAATGTGTTTAGAATTTACACAACGCATTTTGTAGACGTTGACCAGAAAAAATCTGATATTTATTATTGCAAGATATATTTAGGCCGGGTTTCCAGGCGAAAGTATGTCAGCTTTTTTTAGGAATTTGCTTCTATTTAGAAAAATGCTCAAGATAAATCGATTTTCAATTCATTTTTTAATCATCAATGTACACTTGAAACAAGTATATGCAATTTTCAGCAAAACTCTATCACGTCAATATAATTGAGTACTTTTCGGTTTTTTATTAATTTTTGCCTAGAACTGTATACTTGAAACGCCATTAAATTAATATTAGCAACGAATTTTCATGAGCCACGTTTAAACATTTTTTTGTTTAAGATAATAACGCAATAATAAAAGAAATTAGCCTTTCATGAAAAATTGGTCGTTTCATTACTTTTAGTCAAATACGATATATTAATGAATTGCCATTGGTATATTATACTGTAAAGAGGGAAAAAAAGAGGAAGAGATAAAGCAGTTAAAACAATTACAAAAGAGGATAGAAATAATTTAAGAAATATTGTAATTAAATATGACGCACCAAAATCCTATTTCAAGAGCGAAAGGTCGAAATATACGAATTCTATCTATTATACCGTAAAGCGACTATGGTTATCAAATCAAGTATATTTGATTACAATAATTGGAGCGTGATTAGTAGCTTAATACGTTTGTTCGCTTTATAAACGTGCACCGCGGTCTGTATGACTCAGAACACAACACGTTAATTATGCTTCCTTGAATTTGCGCCGACCTAGCACACTGTGAACTCTGAACCCATTTTCACTAGGGCTTTGTAGAAGAAATAACTCTTATATGTGTAACGTAAAATTGTTCTAGAAAAAGCTGAACGAACTAGAAAAAAATATGTTGTTTTACATTGACGCATAGCGGAAACAAGAAAACCAGAAGGCAATGGGTAACGCTGTGCTAATTTTGACTCGACATTTCTTTGCCAGAAGTTTCCCCCAGTTCAATTCGTGAAAAGGTCTCCCCGTCTGGGCTCGTGAATACTGTGGCGTGTTTAGTTACTCCGAGCCAAACTGACTAAACTGTAGAGCGTAACGACTGACACTGAATGGCATTTGCATTTCCGAGCTGGTTCAGTGGCAACACAGCCAATGACCGAATCGCAACTATACTACCTGCTATAACAGCATAAAAGGATCCCTTGTGTTTACGATTGGCCGTCACGTACAGAATTGTTTGTTTGTTTGGTCCATCAAATGTTTCGTGAATTTCAACATCTTTCTCTAAAGGATTCGACCGTTTGAAGTTTCTACGTGCATACGAAGTCCGAGTTATAAGCCGCGACGTAAAATCAATAGTGAAATTTCATAGAACGTTAAACTGATTGGCATTGAAAATTTTGGAAAACAGTCGTGAATAATGGAAAAATAAGGTTAAAAGTTGGATATTGTGCATTTCTTAAATTTCATACAAGATTAGATAACGTGATTAGATAAGGCTGAATTCCACTCGTTCCACTTGTCGGAGATGCTTGTCGCTCGTGCTGATAGTCAATTAATATTAATTCGTCCGGAGGAATCTGAATAACCGGAAAAGTGATGGAAGTGGAGCATGATTAATTTGAAAATGACAAAATATTTATACTTATCAATATTATAGGCATTAAATGACTTTTTAGAATTAGAAATACTCGTATCAATTCCCGATAACGGTGCCACAATAAACGATACAAGGTGATATTTCATTTTTCATCATAATCTACAGTAATTCTCAAACTGTCCATTCTACCAAAAAATGTCGACATTAAATGTTAACAATAAAATCAATTTTTCATTTTAATCTACACACTTCACGTCGATACACTAATCGTAAAACGACCAATGAAATGACCGGTATTTAATTTATTTGTAAATTCTCCATATCATATCGTAGCTTTTCTCTTTGACTTTACGACTTGTTCTCTTTGAATTTACCGCTTTTTCTATAAAATACAAATAATTAATTTTTCAATATCCAGCTTAATCTATTCTTCATTTATCATGATAAAAATATATGTATACTATATCATTTCACTATTTCACCTATCATAACCGGCCATTTGACTGGTTATCTACTATATGAATAAGTGTCGACACGTTTAGTTTTAAGATACCATATAAAAGAAATTGATATGTCTACTTGACAGATTCTCGAATCTGTTTGATATCAAAATAAAAAAAAACCATAAATATTCAATTGGAAAACTTGATCTTGATCGGATTTGATTAGTGAGGTCTAGGGACTATTTGAAAACCTAATAGCAATAATAAAAATGAAAAATCTCGAATTCAGAAAAATTCCATATTTTTTATATAAAATAACAGGGCAATAGAGCGAGTCCATGCTGTTCCGCTAAATTAACTGGGATAATGATAACGTTCTCACGGATGTATTCCCACTGTTAGGGGCCAAGCGTATAAACAACCCCTGACGTTTCTGCCTCTTTCTACCTTTATAACATAAGCTATTTTCGGCCACTCTTTTCCTAGCAACGAGCCACCCCTACGCGATCGTTACGCATCGTAGCTCGCAATTTGTCCAGGGATCAAATTCCTCCCCCGAACACTTTCTAACGTACTGAAAACATCTCTCAAGTGTTCGAGGTTGCTCGGCTGAAGTTAGCCTACTGAAGTTGGCTTTATTGTACGATTTAAAGAAATCAGCTAACTTCAGCTCTCTTGGTTGGGACCGTTTTACACTGTAATATTCTACACCCACAAAAACACTTTCGTGTAAAAAACCTCGCCAAGTACAGAATTGCTGCCAATTTTCCACCTTAAAAGGAAATACCTGTATTTATATCATGAAGTATTGTTCTACTAACAAGAAATATTGATATCATATTGTAATTCAAAGTTCATAAGTCACTACGAATCTGCAGATTATATGATTAGCTTATCATTTTATTTAGCTATTCTTCTGTGTTGCCACTGTTTCTTTTATTCAATTACGATTTAAGTAATGGTCATTCAATAATAATTAAAACGTCAGGAAATTCCTTATCGAGTACTACTTGGCGAGTCCGTGCCAAAAGTTTCGCAGTATTGACTTCGGTCACGAAACCGCCAAGACTAGATGCAAGGAACTTTCGTGAGAAAGAGCGAGACACTCTGGAACTCCTCGCACGGTAATTAGACATAAGAAACTACGGAGAGGAAGATCGAAACATCCTGGAACTCATCGTCTAATTCCTAGAGACATGAGAAACTACGGAGAGAAACTCCTGGACACCTTAGAATTCCAATTTCGTTATATCAAACAGGGAGAACTACGTCAAGTCAGATACAAATACACACACACACGCTGCACACGCATAGACGGTCGGGTTAAAGGCTTAATTAATAATTTTATACTGTTGTGAAGACAGCTTTATATTATTTGGAAATTCGGTGTGAGCGCTAGCTTGACGGACGAAGTATATTTGCCTGTGTGTTGCGTATCTGTGAATCGCTAGCGCCATCCGACGTCTAAAAATGTAGATGGACGTGCGAAGGCGACGACGACGACGGAACCGAAATAAAATAATCTCGCTCGCCCTCATTTTTGTGACAATCAAATCGGAACCTTCGATTCCTATAATGAATGTATCAATAACTTTTTCTCATATATACCAGTTCGCAAGATATTTGATCTCAAGCACAGATACACGAGTTGCCTCGGGTAAAGAGCGTCGGTGAACTGTGCGTTGGAAAGCTGGTTGTCTGTACTTGTCGTGAGATTCGACCGAGTCTCTTGATATACGATATTCATTATTAATCGAGTGATATAATGGATCAGGAAATGGAAAAAGTATCATTTTATGTGCGATACTTCCCATTACTCAAAGTATATGTGTGAGGAAAAAGAAGGAAAAAATATTATATATACAGATACATGTACGCACCATGGGGTACAATGAGGAATTTTCAAATAAAGAAAAAAAATTAAAAACATTACCAATACGTCACCCAGTATATTTATTTACAAATAGACGTGTAAACATTTTAGCAAAATGATATTGCGAATGTGGTGTTAAGAAGTAAGTGGGTAAAGTGTTTTGGTCAAGAAACATGATCAGATAAACTGGGACAGACCGAAAGTGGGTTACGTAGGATTTGGATTTTATTGTAGAAAATACAAGATTGCGCCTTAGGGGTTTTCCGCTTCCACCTAAATCCCCCTTTGGAAATTAGTTATACCCTCGTGCAATATCCTTGGCCTTTAATTCTCGACTTTCCTATTTTCTCTGTGTCCACAAAACTTTCCCTCTCGGTTAAGCAAACTCGAATTACCTCAAACAACCCACATTGCGTTAATTTTCCAAAAAAAAAAAAATTCTTACCTGCAGACGTTGAATTCCCATCGACCGAGTTGTGGATTCAGCTTAAATTCTTTGGAGTGAACTTTACGTCCGCGTTTAAGCACGGCTCATTGGACGGTGACACTTGGTGAAACGTCCCGGCGTCGTTGGGGGTCGTCCACGTGATTCTTTTTCGCTCGAAATCCGCATTGAACCCTAAAGAAATTAATTTACAAGGGTTTAACCTAGGATTAAGATAGGGCAAGTCTCGTTAGTTTTCATCGGAAACTTTCCGAGGAAATTGGACGCGCCTAGCGTGAATTTCCAGCAAGAACTTCGTTATACGTACGACGCACCGCGTCGCGACGTCTTCGTTTGCGTATTACCGTTTAAACGCGTGAGTCGCGTTAAATTGATTTTGAAGAAAAATTTTCCAACTTTAGACTCTGTCGTTGTTCCTGAAGTCGATAACTCCTTGGAAAGGTCATGACGCGCTATAGCTAGGTAGGGAAAGACCGTCAGGGTAAGTTCGGAGCGTATGTATGTAGGTATACCTTAAGGTTGGTTCATACATAAGGCAGGTAGATAGTTACAACGGCAAACGGCTTTCCCAAGAGCGATTTAAGTCACGGCTGTACGTCAGGATGAAGACTTTTTTCCTCTTCTTCTTCTGGACCGGCTAGACTCCTCTTCGAGGGCGATGTATCTTGTCCAGGGCTCTCGCGGGACACGTGCAAACACCTCGGAGGAAAGTCGAAGCTTCCTTTTGCAGGCGACACGTGGCAGTAGTCCATTGTCAAAGATGAGACTCGTATTTTGGTCAGAGCGATCGATAAATTCGCCGACGGGTAGTGACGTTAGGTCTGAACTTTTAAGCTTCGATCGAGATACGAGGTTTTCGTAAGCGATAAGAGAATATTTGTATAATAATTTTTTTGATTTTCCTCAACGAAAGTGAATGTCAAGAAAATTTGTAGGTTATGTTATAGCGATTAACTGTCGTAGCAACGGGCGATGTATTGGGGTGTGGAAAATATTTTAATTATTCCTTGCGGATAATAGTTAACATGTGGACTGCACTGTATGTGTGATTTAATTAAGATTGCATAATACCGCAACGGGTTCCACTGATTGCTACGGCCTCAACCCAGTTACATCGGGGACGTTTATTGTCTTGTGACTTCACGGACATCGTGTATATTTACATATGTACCTTGCTGTTTAATCTACACACAATAACGTATCTAACTCGCTGGAAATACTTACGGAAAGTGTCATAGTTGATAAAAACAGATAAGTAGTATCGTATACTTTAAACAAGGTGAAGTATAGTAGTTAAGATAGTAGTTGTTACTATTGTGAATGAATCTAAAATCATGTTGACTCAGAGGACTCTGTTGGATTGAAAGTCATTGAGTGATGGCCCCTCTGAGAAATATTTTATTCGTGGATAGATTTAAGTCACTATGCAATAGTGATTTGATTCATTTTATAGTTTTCAGAATACAATAGTTAATCCGACTTGTTTAATACAATTGAAATATTGTTTCACAAATTTCATTAATTTCATAAGCTTGAATTATTGAGCTATCGATGTTATTGAAAATTTTATCTACGATATATAGTTGCTTAATCTGTTATTATGATTTGTCAATTTGTATTTAAAGATATTCGGTATTAGGGGACGAGGCAAACTTACTGTGACTTATTGTTAAAAGATTGTATTTATTTTTACAGACGATAGTTATGCTTTGTGGGACGAACTATGATGCAAGGAAAAAATTTTTTATTCTACAATCTGTCATGTGACATAATCTCTTAATATTTAAATTTGATTTTAATACGTAGAACGTCAGAAAGAATTTTTTTTACTCTATCGCATGAATAATATAACAATTGTTTTCTTGTTGATATTTCTTCTTGACAACAGTAATGTCAATAGTTAATGAGCCTACTAATACATTGTTGAGGCCCTGGAAAATCTTTGTTTTTTATCTTTAAAATATTTTAGAGTCAATCATTGCTTTTTAGTCTGTTCAGCAATATAACTGTGTTTATTGATTCTATATACTTATACAAGGTATCGTATATGATTTGATGAAACGTATTGCAGTTACCTCTGAAACTGAATTTTATTTTTTGTTTTCTCTTTTATTGGATTAGCGATGTACCGAATAGTCTGAATTTTTAATCACGGAAATAATAAGCTGATCCCTCAAGCTATAAGGAATAGTCAGTAGTGTTTTAAAACATTCATGTATATCTATACAGTATAGTACTATTTTGCATCCTTGCTTCTTATCTCTATATGAATATTGTGAGTTTACGTAACGATGCTATTTATATACATAAATATGCAGAGGGAGGTAATATTTTTGAATAAAATTTGAAATTTCTCTCGATGACATCAATTAAGGATTTCGCGATATCGCTGCAAAACGTAGAGTGATATGTCGATATTTTTATTATGTATGTTATGTATAGTATGCAAAATATTTTAATGACGAAAAAGAAAACGATATAATTTTACTAGATTTTGCGCGCCACTGTCGTGGTAGCATGAATATCTAAAGGGCATCTCTTAAATATGTCTCTGAGACGTTATTTAGTCTGAAGACATTTTGAATTGGCCATGTGGTTACAATTCCAAGTGACATGGTGTAAGGCTGATACATGTAAAACTTTTCCCTGAGTTCCCCCGTTTTTTTTTTCAATTTTGATTTTTGGTTCTGTACAACAGTGTGATAAGTATTTGATAGGAAAGGACAAATGTATTCTCGAGTCCTCGTGACAGATCCGGCGGCTTGTCATTCCCGATATTAATTTATTTTATTTTTTTTTTTTAATAATTTCAAATTTGGGTTACGCAAAGAAAGACATTTTACCGGAAGACTTCGATTTGGTGTAATAAATTTATTGACAGTGCTTTCCGTAAGGAGACTTTTGGGTGGGAAGTTTTCTTATTCTCAGCTCTCGTTCCCTCGACTACTCGCACGTGGTAAAAGTCTTTCCGCTCTTAAATCGAAAAAACAAATAGGGAAACTCAAACCCGAGGAACTCGGAAAATTGAGAAATTTTCGAGTAGCGAAACCGTGACTGAATATATTATTACGCCCGAAAATTCCGACTCGATGAAGACAATCTGTATCTGCGTCTCTGAATGAACAATAAATTACTTTGTTTTTCGATAGAAGCAAGTAAATTCATTTAAACTCATTTACCTTTGTTGCACTATATGACGATAAGGCAGTTGCGTGAAAGTGGAATAATTTAAATGAACGTATGGAAATTATAACTAATATCTGTAAAAAAATATATAGAAACAGTTTTGCACATTTACACTTTGATCGACTTTGAATTAAAGTATTGAATGAGTTATAATAATCTCACGTTTCATTCAGTTTATATGTACCTATCCTCTTGAGCCTTACTCCGAGTATACTACATATATGTTATACCTACAAATGCTATTGAAGTACTTGGAAATAGAACCGCAAAGGGGGTTAATAAACGTAACCGGATATCTGTGTTATTTGGCACAAGAACATCCCTCTCGGGCACTTGAGAACTAGTGGATTTGCAATTCACAGTAGAAAACGACCTACGGGAACCTGGTATAACATATCAACAGAATCATTAAACAGTCTCGACATTTACATAAAGTTTTAATTGTCTTTCGAAATTGGCATAAATTTTAATTCTGAAAAAAAAGGAATGCCGATAAGTAATAATAATAAATGATTTCGGCAGACGATAATAAAAATTGGGATACAATTTTTTATAAAATTTCTATTTTTAATTCACAGACCACCTTTATTAGCTTTTAACCCTAGATGAACAGATTTCCCTGGACCGCCCTCTACAGTTAGACAGGGACTACACACTATTCCAGAAATTTTGTAACATTCTCATCTCTTTCTGTAAGATATAAAATAATTTTGCAAATGACGTTTTCAAAGAATAAGGAAGATGCCTGCGTATGTAAATTTAATATGCAAAGTACGTAAAATAAAAATTAACGAATGGACCCTGAGTCAGCAGACTCAAAATTCTGCTCAGGAGCGTACATTTTTTTGAGGCGATGAATCACCCCGGTCTAACCTTTAGAATTATGTCATAAATTCGAATAGAACGAGTATTGTAATTAATTGGAGTCCAATAATAATTAAATAAAGCAGTCTAACAATATTGTTCATTATACGAAATTAATATATGAGAAACAAAAATATGACAATATACAATATTCATAATTATTGTATAGTGCAAGATACATTTGTCAGGATTTGGTTTTAATAAAATCTATGCAATATTATTATCCTACGAGCAAGCTGTCTTTCAAAATTCTAACTAGAAATATTTTATGACCGTAAATTTATGAGTTATAAAAATATACAGTATTGCATATCGTATCTAAATTTGCAGAAAGAGCTACTTTAGAACAAATGCATCACGAATTGCTCGAATCTTCGATTCCAGTTGATTCTGATAAATCGAAAAACTCGAATCACGGAATCGCGGAATGATCAAATATCAAATACAATTTTATTCCACGCGTTCAGTTTGATTCATCAAAAACTAATTTCCACTGTTTGCCGGATTTGTTGAATTTCCTATTTCCTTTCAGAAGTGATCAAAGGTCGGGTAACTAAAGTTAGTAAATATCCCTGAGTCTGAGATCTCCATTGCTCAATTTCAATTTCAATGCGATTCCAATGAAGTTCCCGGAACCTCCAGGATGCTAAATAGAACTTGGATCGACCAGTCACCCGCAATTTAAGGCAATTGTATGTTCTCATGACGGAGGAACAATCAAAGACTCGAGTCCTGTCGACAAACGTGATCCCAAGTTCAAGATGGAATTGGTTTAGTGCGAACGTGACCACCAAAGTCAGATGATATAATACAAGAGGCTAATCGTTATGAGTTTGAGATTTCAGTTTAAGAGAATTAGAGGATCACGAAAATCAAGCAGATCAGATAAGATCTTACGTGTCTATCCAGGAATATATTACATAGTCTATAGTCGGTCAATTTTAACACATAGAGTCTATATAGTCTATATGTATGTATCAATAAAATTGTCCGACTTGGTATGTACATACACTTTGAGAACGAAAATTCGTAGAAAAAGTTTGCAAAGTTTAATCAAAATCTTTGAAAATAATAAATAAGTAATTTTACTGGAAATTGACTTTGCGGGGTGGGGGTGGGGGGTTCTTCGTTACTTTGACTGGGAAAAATTAGATTTTCTTTTTATACCCGAATATTAGTCGATGGTGTATTACAAGTGCGAAGGGCAATTTTGAACACAAGATAAGAGACGGCTATAGTCAGTTCGCGAGTTCGATATGTTTTTCTTGACAGATTGAAAACGGTGAAATTTCTAACAAGACACACACGTGTCGCTTCATAAAATATTTGCTACAAGATATGCGTATGGATGTATGATTTTTCAATAAATATATTTTATTTTTGTATTTCAGCATATACCTATTTGTCATTTTATAGAAAATCATGTGTGACTTACGTGGGTTGCATTGATTCAGAATGTCAAAAAAATATATATATACATATATGTATATATGTGGGATCGAATATGGAACATCAACAGAAGTAGGCGTTGATAGAACGCACGGTTACCAAGGGCAATATAAAAACAAGGAACGTCAGTTAATTAATCAAGACGAAACGAAAAGTGTGCACGAATTATAATTTATTGATTTCATTATATTATATTAGCATCAAAGAAAACATGTGTGTGTTATTATAATCTAATCCCATATATATATAGAAATCATGTACCGAATACAGACTAGACTAGATTTGACAAAATCTCGTCTAGAAATTCAGTCAGAGCTTCGAGCAGGGCACGATCAGCTTTCTCTAATTTTCATCGGGTTGTGGTCCAGATATCCGTTAGACACCCGATTGAGACTGTAACGCTTAATCCGCAAGGATGAATAGATATGTTCCTCACGAGGGCTCCCTTATCAATACAATTCGGAACTCCCTTAAAATTAATTAGACTGTCAATATTCTTTAAAATACATCTAAGATGAGAAAGTTGAAATGATATAGTTGTGTAATTAAAACCCAATTAAAAAATATATATTCGATATTAGCCGTAAATCTACCTATTTAATCTGTGATTCTACGAGTGGGATTCAAATCTGCGGTTTTTAGGATGCTCAAAATCTAGAGCATGACACTCTACCCACTGTCACCAACCGAACTTGCAAATGTTATTTCGGTTAATTATTTTAACCATCAATATTTGTATATATGAATATAGTAGGCTTTTTCGAATTTCTCCAAGTACATAATACAATATATATTCCAGCATTTATAAAATGAATATTGCAAGCAATTATAAATACGTTTGATATTCGATTTCGACGATTAATGAAAATTTGTGGGATAAAATATTTTTATCAGACCAGAATAATATTTTAAAAATGATGTCATACCGAAAAATTCATTAGTTACCGAATTTGCGCAAAAAAGTGTTCAGTATACAATTTTATCAAATTTTTTCATTGTATCTGATAATATACCCCAATTCGATCCGAGTGAGGCTCCGGCAAAATATTCTCGTTACTAAATCAAATAAGGCCACGTGAGAAAAAACGTACCTGAGTCCTACTTGACGTCTGAATTACTTGACCCCTTCTTCATATCAGGACGTTCCCTAAGAAATTTCTTCACGGGAAATTGGATCATCTGTCATATGCTCGCAGTCCGACTATGAATATTTGCCAATAGTTCATATTCGAGTGACCTGCGATCTCTCTACTTGGTACACGACCTTTTACGCGAATCATATAGAAATATGCGGTACCATAATTAATATTTTCTTTAAAGTTTTATAAAATCGCAATATTTTTTGTCAATAGAAAATTCCAGTTCAAAGGTTATACATAAATAAAATCGCGTTTACACTACTCAGCTTTCTCGTTCGAATAATAGTTAATATACCGTATGGCGAGTAACGCAATCGACGGTCGAGTGGACAAGTTTGTGTAATACGTGACGCTACGATATTTGTATAAAAAAAAAAAAAAAACGTTACTAAAAATCGAGGAGTGTGAACTCGTCATAAATCACTCAATGTGCATCTCCTACGTACTACTATATATTTCCATACTTTTTTCGTCAATCGAAATTTCGTATTGAAATTTGTTACTACTCCGATACGAGACTCTCGAGAATTTCTTTGGATCCTTGGACGTCTGATAGCGTTTAAGAGAAGTTTTGTATTGCCTTTTTCAAGAAAAGTCCATGCGGACAAAAAGCTCTGAATCTCGTGAAAATTGTGTCGTGTGTCGAGGGAGCTGTCCTGCAGAGTCTGGGAGCGGTCGGGACACACCCCTGTGACCTTTATCAGGGTATCAGGGTGAAATAAAGAATTGTGCTCTGGATTTTATTTGAATTCTACCTGCTAGGTATATTTTCACGCTTTACAACGTTTTCGCGTTTGTGTCTCCTACTGCCTTATCCGAATGCTTTTCCAATGCACAGAATTTCCGTTGACCAAAAAAACAAAGAGGATTAATAAGGACTTAAAGGATCAAAAACGACATAATTGTCGTCCTTCGAATATTTCATTAATTTAAAATCGCAGTGACGTAAATGCCGCATAAGATTTCGAAAAACTAAATATAATTGACGCTAAAAATTTTTCTCTATACTTTTTGTCATTTGCCTCTCGACAGAGAATCTCCCATATTCGTTCTTATCGTTCCTGCTGTCGCGGCTCTAAAAAAATTTGTAGCTTTCATGGAGATACTGTGAAAAGAATCGTAGCCATAAATGCGATCTCGCACTAGTTTTATCCCAAGGAGTAGAGATTGTCTAGGAAATGTAAGTTCCGACGAAAATGAAGTTTAGTATCTCGGGATTACGTCGCACCCGGAGTTCAATTCGCCAAGAGACTCAAGATAAAGGATAAAATAATGCTGATAACATTTGCTATTAATCTTCCCGCCATAGAAGGAAATTTGACAAGGCTTTCAGTTCGCTATTTCAAAAAAAGTTTTTACTTTTTGGCATCTTAACTTTACATATAACGTGACGTTTCTCGAAGATATTAGAGGAAGGATATGAACCTCAAGAGGAAATGGACCAGGCTTTTGGAATTTGTGAGTTGCCGCACGGACGAGGCTGGAAACTTCTTGGCCAAAAATCTCTATAAAGAAATCAGTGTCAATCAATTTATTACAAAAGAATTCAAATTTTCCGATAAAATGTCTTTCCCTGTGAATATAAATTTTGAAATTATTTCTTTTAGAAATATCGAAAGTGGCAACATACGTATCTGTCGCGGCGATTCAAAGATACTTTCGCCGTATTTAACACATATCGCAGTGTTGTACATAAAAAAAGAGAGCACGCAGGAAAATTTGGATATTTGTCAAATTTACACCAAATCACTGAAAAGTCCTCTTTTATATTCACGTGACTTTTGGTTGCGAATTTTCCTCCATTCCAGCCCTTAAAGCTACCGACTAAGGCTGGCTTAAGTTACGTGGAAGAATTACGCGTGGGTGAAATCGCTTCTACGCATTAGAATTGATTTTTGTATTTTAACCATACGTGTATTTGGAACCTTCCCAAGAAATATTTCTGAAAGACAAGAACAATTATTATTATTGGAAAAATGATTCCGAATCCTTGATCCTCCTCGTTCCCTTGATATCATTATTTTCATCCACTCAGTGATTAGCGAAAGCAAGTTTTATATTATAGACTATTTTAATCACTCGATTATTCGACAATGATCCTCTGATAAGATCTAGGTCGGCGCTGTTTACATCATTATAATGGGATCGATGGAATCGCATTGGTTCCCATATATCAATTGTAGGATCTTATTTGTCATACTCGTATCAACATTGACATCTCATATTCGCCCAGTTCAATCATTCCATTACTCACTGCCAAGTTCTGTTTTTCTCAGACGTAGACAGATAAATCGGGACTTGAATCTGACTTGAATATTCACCGATTGTTGATGAACTTCGTAGCGCGTACCTATAGGTACACGTATACGTAAAAATATATTTCAGAAATCAATTTTTTAATATAATTTCGCGTATAATTTTTTGCGTACGAGTATATCTAGCTTTTTTTTGGGGGATTTGGATCTTTTGTGGGAACTCAAAGGAAAAGCCCCAGGAGAGGAAAATGATTTTCCGCGAGCGTGGACATGAAGAAAATCAGGAGGGTGAATGTGTGAGGTGTATTTTAATAATTTGTTTATTTATTGCTTTACGATTTAGTTCAGTGTATAAAGATGTAAAATGTTATATTTCACAATAACGATTGATTTCTTATAAAGTTTTTTTATCGTGACAAAATTTTTAGTAAACCGATAATTTTCGATTGGGTTGTAATTTACACAGGAAATAAAGTTCCGGATGTACATAAATTACGTGATAATATTTATAGTTAGTCGCATAGTTGATGCGACAAGGTAAATCAGTTTGCTCTGATTGTTCTGATAATGCATTCGGTGCATGCACGCTGTCGTAGTGGAAATTTCTAGAATTTTCGCGCATCATCATCAACTCCAAGAGATAAGGTTCCGCTAGAGCGGAATGACCGATATTGTTCTTTCGTGCAAATTCGAGAATACTTTTATCACTTTCGTTTCATTTCGCCTGGCAGTATTCATATTTTCTGTAAAAGAGTACAGTCAGTGCAGGAATAAATTCTTTTTGACAGATTAAAAACAATGAATTCTTTAATGCGTGCATTGCGTGCTTTTCCGCTGAAATTTAACATACAGAAATTACTCGCACTTACGGCAGGTTAGGTTTTTGAGATTTTCGCCGAAATGACATAGACAAGTCGATTCACCTCATCTCATATTTTTCTACTAAAAATCATATAGTTTAAATATCAATTTAAATTGTGCATAAAAAAAAATATGTATTAAAATAAGGCAGGAAAAAAAGCGTTGTCTGAAAATTATGTATTTTTTAGTCAAAAATAAATCCAGACGACTTTCCTTGGCTTTCTTATCTTGATTTTCACAAATTTCTCGATAGCATTTATACACAGTAACGATATTATTATTCACTTCCAGATTCCTTTCAAAATTAGGATAATTTTTCTGAAAAAATTGTTACACCTGTTTCTAGACGTGCAAAAGTTTCGGTCAAATTTTTCAGCAGCTTCTGTTGGTCCAGTTCAATCGGATCTTCATCAAGCAATGCCATGACAAACAATCGCGCGCAGATTACAACGAGTGACTTTAGCTAGTCTCGACGATGGGAGTGACGTATGTCGATGACATATATATGAGGATCCCCTCCAATCCCCCGCAGCATCCTCGCGTGGACCCACGCTGAGCTATGGGACGTACTCGAAACAATGGACGCATGTGTGACGAAGGGTTTCAAAATTTTGTTTGACTAACTATAAGTCAAAACGACGTAACTCGAAACGCCATCAAACGAGGATTATCTCTATTTTTTAACATACATATCAGTGATACGAATAGCTACGTGTGATTTACTAAGGATCGCGTTGCTTACGATCTTTAAACAAAAAAATATTTTATTTATAGACCTGCTATTGTTTTTTTTTTTTTTTTCATTGCTATTATATTTTTGACTATTGAACATTCTGATCTCTGTGCATACACACGACTCGACATACTGAATTCAGTACGCCGATATTAAAGTAACGTATGTATATACGGACAGATGTCGTATGTATTTATTTCTCTTTTGATTCTCTTATTTACGAGGCTCTGCCACGAGGAAGGAGTATAGGTCGACTAACGTAGCTATTAATCCTAACTCTCTAGGGCATTGCGTAAATGTACGATGCGGTCGACGTAAATTGATCACCGAATTCGGCTACGCGATATAGTCTGATACTATCTAGGTGAAACCGTGCAAGATCACATAGAGGCAATTAGGCCGTCTTCATTTCTCCGGTTGAAATCAGGATACTGAATACGAGTAACAACAGTATAAGAGATGTTGCAAGATAAATGAACGGTTCAGTGTATAAAAAGAAAATTGCCAAAAAAAAGTTTTAAATAACGTAGAAATAAAAAATGATCTAGGTTAAAAGTAAGAGATGATTGCCGAATGAAATTTTAGAAAAGAAACTATGATTTTTCTGTCAGATGAAAAGGAAGGCAGTGAGAGAGATGATAACCTAAATCTCTTTGACAAAGGGATATGCGCTTGTGTTGAATAAAGTAATATAAGAATAGATGGTGCAGCGTGGAAGATTGATTAAAAAAAAAAAAAAAAGAAAAGATTTTTTTCTATTGTCGTCGACATTGTGAAAGCACCGTAGCAAGGCAATGCATAATACTTGACTGCATCAACGACTGAGTGAAATGGACCCCTTTCTGATGATGGCAGGTCACACGGAGAAGATTGAAGTATAATTATATTAGGGAAGCTGATAGACACACGTGGTAATACAGCTTAATTGAGTTTTAGAATATGCGATTGTTATCATAGTGAAGATTCTAGATGTATATACGAGTATACATATATTGTATTACTGAAACGAAAATCCAAGGCACTCTATATTTTGATTATATACTTTTTCACGTTCGTTTAAGTATGGGATCTTTTTGAATTTGTGACACGAATGAGAAAAATTTACAATGATTTAAATGAATTTGCAAAAAAAAAAAAATAAAATTTAATATAAAAAATTTAATATAAAAAAAATCAATGAAAACGAATCTCTCCGGCTAGTTTCCATAAATTTGTATTATTTATTGAATCATGTGACGTCATTAAAAATTTACGCTCCAATTTTAGGTGGTTTTGAATATAATTATATATATGTTTTGATATATTATGTTTTATTAAAATTAATTTAGAACTTATGTAGCGTAATTTTGTGTGACTGAAGCTGATGTCTCTTTGCGTACCTTTCTCTGTGCAAGCTCATACAATTTTTTTTTATTTTTGAACCGAACTGACGATAGTGGTTCTTTTTTTGGCTATTGACATTTCTCCAATCTGTATTTGCAGGTTGAATAAATTCAGACAGTCTCTCAAGAAAAGCAATTGTTTCGGTGGAAAGTCAAAGAAAAAGATTAAAAAGTAAAATAGACGAGAGGTAAATATACATGACTTGATTGTACACGTATGATATATAGGTATGTTACTACAGTTAAATTGGATATTTAAAAAACAGCAGCACAATGGAATTATGTTATATTCAAAAAATCGCAATGTTTACTAGCCTCGTTCTATTTTCTGAAAACATACGCAACCCCCTGCACGCCTGCTCGGCAAATATTTGCACGTTTCGTATTTTTGCATACTCTCGCAAGGGACTAGTTTACTGCAATTATTAAACGTAGAAAACGCCGCACAGTTTCGCGCGCTTTACGGGAATTGCATACACATTGTGCACCATATTCGTTATGGAATTCATTGAAATTTTAGACATTGAAGAGTAAAAAAAATATACAACTAGCAATCTTTCAATTCTTTAGTCTCATAAGTAATAAATATTACAAAAACTAAAAAAAAATTATATCAAACTAAATTTTCAACCAAAGCAATATAAATTTTTATGCAATTCACTAAACGTAAAACTAACGTTTATAGGGGAAGATGCGATAAGACGGATCCGCTGGAGCAAGATGAGCCATCAGTAAATTGAATGATATATTGGAATTTCTCTTACGGCATCATTTCCTCAAGTTCTTCGTCTTGTACCACCTTCCCCTAAGCCCGTAGCTGATCGATGTGTCGTTACAGCATGAATTCAGTGTTGCCATTTGTCAAGCTTACTCATATAGCCCGGGGGAATATTTTGGGTCAGTAGAAAGGAGAAAAGAAAAACTGATAAGAGGTGCTCCCGGCCGCAACAGACATGTCGGTGTTCTTCTTCCGGTTGCACAACATGCGCCGGCAGGCGGAGGAAGCGCGAAAGAAGCGTCAGAAACGCGGCGGAGGTCAGGGCGGCCAGCGTGGGACCAACTGCGGGGACCAATCGCAGCCAACTGCGGGATCGATGCAGCAAGATCGATGCAGAAACAAGACGCACGGGAATTCAAGCAAACTCTTCGAGAGGGCGCCACTGCAGCCTAGCGATTCCCTCGACGAGATCGCCTTTCAGATCCCCAGGTGAGACCTCAGCACGTAGCCGGCACGTAGCTTCCTAGGTACATTTTCTTCTTTCTTCCTGTATTCTATATTACGTTGCTTAACCTCCTCGATGATCCGCCATCTTTAACTTCACACTGAAGAGTCACCGCTACTCTAACCACTTGAACCACTCGACCCGCTAGAACAAAAGGTAATCTCTCAGAAAGATTTCATTGACCTCATCTCTTTTCTTCTCTTCTCCTTCTTGGTCTTTCATTCTCATTTTTCATCATCTACTTCACCAATGTATTTTCTTCTGCGATCTCGACTGGATGACGCTAGCTCTTTTTTTTTTTTTTTCAAGAAGACGCCAAGTCCTCCTTTGAGACTCGTGCGCAGCCACTTTCTTGGCCCCGTGGCAGCACGTCTCTTGGAATAAATATAAGGTTCGTTAAGGTCTCGCGCGACGTATGAACAAGGTCTGCTTTGCAGGGAGTTGTCGAGTCTAACAAGCACAGCGAAGACACTTCGGAAGAAGTAAAGCAGTCGGCGAAGGTTTTCATGAATCTACTCTGGACGAGGAAGGTTTCGCGACAGGATGGCGCGTACCACGCGATAGTTAAAGAATACGCTTTCTAATTGGACTCTGGTATAATTGGTCGAGGCTGCAATTAGCGAAATAATTGCATAGCTTAGTGGGGATTACTATACGTACAGCAGGCTGAGAGCTACGTAAGAAGATCCGGATGAGTAGAAAAAGAGATAAGGGTATAATGATTAGAACGTTTCGCATCGCTCGATATCTTTATTAGGTGATTTAGATCATCCTCTGATATTAGGATAACGTGGAAGGATTTTATCGCGACAGCTGCCGGGTTCCACGTAGAAATTTATACTGAACATTTTTGGAAATTTTTTATCAATTCGAAAAGCGTTTGCAGATATGGATAAATTTTATAGTGAGAAATTACATTCCTGGCATTTCGTTCAGGGTTAGTCAACTTTTTGATTATGGTTGTTGAGTTTCCTCATAATATCATGACAAGGTATTGTTGCACACTGTTTAAGCCTGTAATGTGATCTATTTAATTTATCTCTTAAATATTTTTAATTACTATTCTCGCATAGCACGAAGGTCCTAATGACGTCCTGTGGATGTCGTATGGACATTTTATCGAATCGTTGTTAACTTTTAATATAGCAGCGTGCGAGCACATGTGACAGCAAGCATAATAAAGTATTAGATGATATCAAAATAAATCATAAAAATGTACGTCTAATTTATTTATCGACTTTCAAAAGTACATAGTTACAAATTTTAGGCAACAAATTACCAGCAAGTTGTCTGTAAGACTTGCAGTGGTGTCCTACTATTCTTTGGAAAACTTTGCTGACTGAGACGGCAATACAATAACGAAAATTTAGAAAAAAAATTAATAATCAGGTTATAATAAATAAACATATCATTGAAACTTCAATAACAGGAGTTCGTAAGTATGTTAATAAATTTTTGTTCGCGTCGCGCGATTTAAAAAAAAATTTTTCGTTAGCAATTTGCTAACAAAACTTTTAATCTTTTCAAGTAATTATTTTTTCTAGCATATTTGTAACATACGTTTTCAAGAATAATAACGGAAAAGAATTTACTTCGTTTGCTGCAATTATTGGCGAACTTTTGTTGTATATTTTAACTTTTTGCATTTTTTATTATTATTTAACACTATTCCTACCGACACTTCAGGTACCTTCTATTCCTACAAATTTTAAAAACGATCATTTGACCGTTCGCGGTGGGAATAGTGTTAACAAAAAAATTGTTATTGTATTCTCAGCAAATCTTCGTTGAACAAGTAAGTCAACTATTTTGAAACTTGCCCCTTGTTTTATATGGGTTTATAAATCATTGCCATTGGACTGCCATCGTAATAGTACTGAAAAAAAAAATATTTAACAGCAAAGTTTTGACAAAATTTTTTAAAATTCCAAAGTTTCACCTAGTCAAAAATTAACAGCACGTTATTTCGATTTTCCGTATCGACTATTGCATTGAAAAAAAAAAGAACTACACTTTTTTCCCAGCAAAATCGATCGTGCCATAAGTTACTGAATGATTGCACGTTCGAACCGAGCGTCAATATTCCTTCAGTGGCCCCCACTAATAAGGGCGTCCTCCCAATTAAATATAAGTTCGCCTCAAGTTTTAAACAATCAAATAGACGAGTGGTCACGAAAGGAAATTAAATAACAAAAGGCCACTAGCTTCACAGTCATTTCCGTCCCATTGATTGGAAGAGGCAAGTATAAAAATAATTAACGAGAAGAATACTTAAAGCCACGAATATAGTTTTCAATAAAAAAAATAAGATCCAGATAAACGGGCAAATAAAAATTGATCGAACATAAAGAAATTTTGTATCGAACCAAAAACCTCATTGCGTCTTACAAAACGACTACATATGTTTATTACTTCACGTCATAGAATCCCCGTACAATAAGCATCCATAAATCTAATGACTCGGACCATTGTAAATCACACATGCCGGTAGATACAATGACTCAAAATAATGGGGCTCCACGTAGTCGAAACATGAAAGGGCTCTTGGGAAGGACGCTCTCATTAGATGCGTCGCCGAGCGCGCCTCTCGTGGCATTAATGGTAACTCAAAATAATGGTCCAGGGATCTGACTTCGATCTAAATACTTCAGTTGCCAGAGTCATTCATTTTCATCCTCTGTACGTGAGATGAAAGATATCGAGAATCTTCGAGCCCCCGATGACATTTCTTCTTGTATTATTCTTCCGTTTTCTCCCCTCTCTCCACCCTCCTCTCGCCCCTCTAAAAGCATTAGCGGCGCTTCATTCAGAATTTCTCACATATTCCTGTACACCGGGTGTCTCACTTGAACCAGTTAAAACCTTAAGAGTCTTTTTATCTTTTCTATATCGTGATACGACCTATACTGTATGGATAAAAAACTAGACAGTGGATAACCAGATGGGGATGAGTTGCAGGGTGGTAGTGGTGGGGGAAGGGGGGGGGTTATCCGGAAATTCCCGAGTAGATACGAGACATGACACGAGTAGACTAAGTGCGGATAAACATGAGCTTATATCATGCTGTAGTATCGAATGATGCGAACATACTGTATTTAACGACTGGAGTGAATTTCTAGCGGAAGATGCTGTAGGTGCTGCCATCCCTCAGCCATCGCGGCTACGTCGAGAACTAAAAGTTCACAGCTCATCCCACGGTATCGCGTTTAGTCTGCTATAATTCCCTACGGACTAGAATAAAAAAAAAGGGAAACAGATCTGCGAGGACCTAACCTAACCTAACCTTCCTTCTCCTGGCCAGCTAATGCAGCGGAAGTGGACTCTCAACTTTGTTACGTTTAATCACGTCCTGAAGCTCTCACTGCACGTTTTACTTCGCTGGTAATTGAAGTTGGGATCGAGCTCGTCGATGCCATTACTCGGCTAGTGCTGCGTCTGTAAGAGACTTCATTTTTATATATAGCTTTTTTATCTTATACTTTTTTTTTATATTTACTATCTCATAATGATGAATTTGTTGCACGGTGGTGATGAGGTCTTTTAGTTATACAAACGATAATTGTATAGTTGATTGGGAACTCAAAATAGCTATTTTCGAGGTTACTTTTGATTATTGGTTTTATTCGTTGGGATTATCGAATCTGTCTAATCAATTATCGGAATTGCACTGCGCTGCTGTATGTACTGCTATGCCAAATTGAATTTGAACAGAGCTAGTGCTTTTTGTGATAAAGATGTTGTGGGTAGGGGTTGTTTCTAAACTTTTAAAAACGATTCGTTAGAGAGATTTCCGTTCTATTTGTTTCTAATTAATTGTCTGAGAATGATTATTATTATGCTATTCGAGTTATTTGGAAATAATTAGAAAAAAAAAAAAATGAAATCGAAGTGAAGGGAATGGCACATTTTGAAACGATTTATAAGAATCCTGACAATAATTGTATATAAAAAGTAATTCAGGTTGAAATTAATACTTTGAAAGCTTTAGTGCTACTGGCAAGCAAAGGTTTCGTGTTTCTCATTATAAATAAAGAAAATAATTGAAAGTACATTTATTTGTGTTTAAGAGTTTCCAGTTTCTTCAACTATTTACGATATTATTCAATTAATTCACAGATTCTAATTAACGACTGTTGTTTTAATACTTTAACGACTCATGGTACATGTACTGTATCGTAACTCAGTTTAAAAAATTCATAATTTCGTAACAATCGAAGATATCTTGAAATTTTTATTTCGAGTTTCACTTATACTTTTCATAATTTTTATCCTCCCAATTGGATCCTTCATCTTGAATTTTGAAACTTTAGAAATTTGAATTTAAATTTGAAAACAGCACTCCTGAAAACCTCTGTATACCAGGAATAGTCAATTTTGAATCGCTTGAAATAATTCAGGCGTTAAACGGTTACGTTTTTCCGATTCCCCAGGAAACCAAAGAAAAGTAACGTCTATGTGAATCTACTAGTACCGACGGCGTCAGCAGTCTACTTAAATACAGGGTGTAAAATTAAATGTGTAAAATATCCCCTAAACTACAATATAAGAGATAAATACTCGCGTAATATCGTGTTTTATTTAGTACAAACTGACCCTCTTATCTTACCTATATAATAACGTGTCTGAGTTTAATCTCTGTGGCGAAACAAAGGTCACTTTAAAGATTATTATAAATAGGAAAAATATGGAGAGTCTGATTTGAAAGTTTAACATCAAACTAAATAATTTTAATTTAAATATTTATTCGACATAACGTCTCTACCAAATTTTATAATTACAATAGTTAAAGTGCGACACGCAAGTAGAATACGATGTATCAATTTTTTAAAATTTTTCGAAAAAAATTTTCAATATGTGATAAACTTTCAGATCACATATCGCAATTCGTACATTCAAGCATACCGCGGACAGGTAGAACTGTGAGTATGCAATTATTCAAATACGTTTGAATAATTCTAATTCTGCGGCCGACACTGGCGATTGTTTAACTTGTGAGGCTCATATTTCATGATAAATTTTACTTGAAAAACGATTTGGGAGATATTAGCTTGTAACGCTATTAATTTTACACCCTGTATAAATATACTATCTACATGCATAACTCTACGCCGACTTAATCATGTTACGTTACAAGCTCATTCCATTACGTAACTTTTATATTTAATTAACAGCGATTTTTGATACTAGAAAGATCGAATTACACACAAATGTATACATGTAGCAAATGTATACATATGCATATGTATAATTTTGTCGAAGAGCTATTTCCAGGACGTATGGCACTCACAACGGCAAGCCAATGTGCTTTTTTTTAAAACTAAACCTTGGGGCAAGTGACGTTGGATATCTAACCTAATCTAACCTAAAGAAACCATTTCTTAACCCATCACAGCTCCGAATGTCTAACATAACAAATTTTTTGAAAAATTCGGTGTGAGTGCCGCTTTATAGTCCTGAAAGTATATGTCACGCATCAAAATACTTTCAGACCCGTCCTGGAATTATCCTCATAACTGCCAATACTCAACACCGAAAGTCCTGGAATCCACCTTTCAACAAATTTATACACATATACATATGTACATACATATATAAACATTGATGTAGGCGGATTGGTGTTCGACGAGCATCGCTATTTTGGGACATTTTTGTCATTCACTGTATCTATAATAGAAACGCGGTATCACAAAGCTCTGAAAATTAAAAACAAAAAACATGTTTAATATGTAAGGAAAAGAAATTTTGTATAAAAAAAAAGAAAGAACACACTCAGTATAACTGATTCAATATATTGAAAATGAAGGAAAAAATTGTTCAAGATAGTTTACGTCAGTGGAATAACTACGAAAGTAGTCAGACATCCGTTTCGTTCGTCCCTAAGTGGTTCAGCCCGGTCAGTGTCAGCCGCAAAGTGGTAGGTTGAACCCAGCCAAATGGAAAAGTAAAATATAGGCAAATAGAATGTTTTAGGTCCCTATCTTCGCGTATAACAATAGATAAAGTGTAGAACGATAAAAGCAAAGGAATTGTTTGTTCTCATTGACACAGAAAAACATTAAGCCCCTAATCACCCCCTGATTGTAAATTAACTGCCATTGATATAACTTCACAATTCCAACCCTCCCTTATCTTATTGTCCTTAAACAGTCCTCCATTAAGTTTAAACAAACTTTCAATTGTTCCACAAGGTTCTTGGGATACAATCGAACTTAATAAATGTTTGGTTAAAATTCTTTTCAAATTTCCCGCGCAAACTTAAGCTACCCCCTAGTTCTACCGTTTCTACCGTTCGTTCTATTGTGAAGATTAGAAAACCAGCCTATATACGGCGCAGCCAAAATTACAAATAAAATAATTTGTAATTCAGTAGCGACGTATTTGACGGCGGGTACTGAAAGAAAATCAGAAAGAAAATCTTATAAAATTTACTCCTACATTATTGGTCACCCCTGTTGGTACTACTGTCAGTGATCGACCCTCTGAGATATTTTTTTTCTCGTAGTTCAACCGCAACTACCTGCCCCTTGAAATTCAGCGCAAGGTACGGATGTAACTTGGTAACTGTTATCGATTTTTTAAAATCGAAAAATATCGGGACGAACCTTTTTCACGTTTGGTCAACTTCATTCCTAGGCAGCCTTATTACTTTTATTAGTATTTACCTACCGGCAGAACTCCATAACAGTAGATACATTAAGTACCAACCATTGGATCTTTGCTTTTCTTGTGTTTACAGATTCTCTATTGTTTTTGTATATCGTTGCGTAATATATTTAATTCATTATGATCCATTATTCGTTAGATTCATTTTAGATAGCGCACACAAATACGATAAAGTACAAAGTTGAATATTTTTCTATGGATACAATTCGAATAAATTGCTGGACTATGCTATTGTGATATTACATGTTTTTATTTCATACGATATTTCTGATAAAAATTCCACGCGAATAAAGGCAAGAACTCATGTCAGTGCAAGGAAGTAGAAAATCGGAATGCATTATAAAATATTTTTGAAAATTTTTTTGCATCCTTCGAAATATGCCCGAACAATGTTTTTCGATCCTGATAAGCGAAGCAATGTTTTAAATAAAATTACACTTTGTTTTATCAGGCATCCGTGTTTCTACCGTTATCACGTAACAAGTTTATCGTAGTAGAATGATAAATGTTGAAATCCACTATGCTGTGTAGTGATTAAATTTTATTGATCGGTCCACTTTTATTGTTTGGTGTATCCGACTGTACATAATGGAATATCGACATTCTTTCCTAAACCATGACTATATACTCAAAATATTATGCACGTAATTCTCGATTGATAAAAAGATTAATGTCCACTGACAGCATTCATTTTTTTTATTTGAATGACGAATCACACAATTTCATTCGATTACCAATAAAGATTCTACGAACTAAATTGGTATTCGTCATATAATAACTTGTTGTTTTATCAGTGGCTATTTTCTTATCAATTTCTCTTTGTACGATAATCAAAATATTATTATTTCGGTAAAACCTATAAATAGCTAGTCAACGTTACTACATTCAATACAATTATAGTAGGTAGAATTCTATCTAAAAAAAAATCCGAATTTCATTAATACACGAAGAAAAAATTTGTCGAATTTAGATCGGAAAATCATTAAGAAATTCTGAAACAATAACATCATTCTTATAAGGACAGAATCCAAAACCGCGTCCTTCACAAGCATTACATATATATATATATATATTTAGTCCTTCGAGACAGTATACACTGAGACGTTTCGCGAATTTTCAGAAGTCGAATTCGCGAGACTTTTAAGGTATTTGTGCACTGGGGAAACGTCTTTATAGGAAAGAACACTTGATTAAAAAAAAATAGTCGTGATACATTCTCTTACAATTTATTATACATGCCAGGAATTTGCTTAACCGTAATCCCGCTATCTCTCATACACTCTTATAAATGTGTACAGTTTATGTTGTCTAACCGCAGACGACCAGGAGAGAATTTGTCCCTATCCTTTCATTATACTAATATCCAGTAGAGGAAAAGAGATAGCTGAAACCACAATACAGCAGATTGAAACGGCAATACACGATGCGTCCGGTTATTGTAGGCCAGCTGATAATAAGGACGATAATAGTTCAGAACCCACAGATGGTCAAAATGATCCCCGTTTGCCAGAGATATTATCTTTAAGAGAGCTTTTTACACGGACAGCTACTAATCATGATGACGCTGGGAGCCCAGTCTTTTTTGGCGGGGTTTTGATGATAAGGTGGATCTGCACTTCTGACAGTCCTATTAAAAGAACTTCACTGCAGTTTGATGCAGGTACTTTGAGAGATCCTTCCCGATGATAAGGGATATCACGATGATTCATTAGACCTGGGGAGAACTGAGTAGAGCTCAGACAGCTACTAATCACAATGACGTTGGCAGCTGAACTCTTAACGTGTTTGATTTGAAAATTGGGTCGATTTCTTACAGTTCCGGCACAATGACTTTGCTGCTGAGAATTTAGAAAGGATACAAAAAGCTTCTGATACTTAGATGAGACACAGTTCCTGGTCCCTGAGACCAGAAACTGCTGAGAATGAGCTTCTACATTTTGCAGTACAAAACTGTTCACCGGTTTGCTCTGAAAGGCAGGACATGTTTTATCTATTTGAATTTTTGCAATTATGATTTTTCAAAATACTATTGCTCCTTGTCGCCTCGGGGTTTACACTCGTCGTTTGACAGACTTGGATCGAATGAGTCGTATGAATTTTTGTCGAGGAATACGATACGTTATTTTTTGTAGGAAAAACACTTTTTGTTATCCCGAGGTGTTAATGTAGAATTTTGATTTGATATTTGAGTTTAACTAATTGGATTAATGGTGGCCGGCTTACTGGTGTTCCTATTGTGGTTGACGCGTGCCGGCAGAGGAGAGCGTTTGGGCACTTTTTTTTTTTGGTTCCAGGCACTGCGACTGGTTTTGGAATTTTGGAATATTAAATATAATAATTTTGAAATTTTATCCTTATGATTATCGCTATGGCTAACTTCAAGGGAATTATGGAATATTGGGGATTAGTGACTTAAAGATCCTATTTTCTTGTCCTTTATCGGCGTCGTTCTTACAATTAGAGGTCGATAGGAATTTTGAGGAATTTTCTCAGATACAATTATGCACATCCTCAGTGCGCTGTGCATTCACGCATGTGGGGCTAATGACGTATTAATCATAGGGAATGGATCGTTGAAATGGAAAAATTATAAAAGATAGAATAGTATAAGGATGGAACGATAGAAGAGAGAGAGAGAGAGAGCGAGAGAGAAATATAAACGCAGCAGAAATTAGAGCGCTACAAAGATCCCTTAACCCCTTCGACGGCAGGAAGCATTTGACTCTTCGTGCCACTGTGGGCAAAAAAAAGTTCTTGGGTTTTAACGACAACTGAAATCTAGGGGCTTTTTGTGTCGCAAAATACGAATTCGAAGTTCAAATTTTTTAATTCAAAATTGCGGATTCAATATGATGGACCAGAACACTAAAGTGGCTTAATTTGGATGAAACTTGGTGCTTGGGGATTTTTGCGGTCGCTGATCACGGATCTACGATCGAAATTCAGAAATTCAAAATGACGGATCCAATATAAAAAAATGACATAATTTTTATGATTTCTGAATATTTAGTTCAGATTCGTAATCGTTGTCCCCAAAAATGACCGCGTACCAAGTTTTATTCAAATCAGGTAACTTTTTTCATTTCAATCCGCCATTTTTAATTTTTTAATTTTGGCCCTGGATTCGCGTTCAGCATCCCTTAGGTTACTAATTTTTATGCAAATTGGTCCATACAATCACTCAGTAAATGATGTGACGCTATACCTATAGCCTCAACGCCGTCAAAGTGGTTACTGCCCAATAAAGAAATCGGAAATCAGATTAGCATCTTATTAGGTTCTTGATGTATTTCACGTGAGAGTCAAATTGTGCTAATTTTATCAGGGCCGTTGGGCAGTGTTATCACAGTTCTAATCAGGTGATCTTTACATATTCGTTATTGGCTACTATCATCATAAGTCGTTACTCGAATTTCATTGTACTGCATTAGTTTCATGGGACGTTTTCAATTACAAGGTGATGCTTCGAAATTTCCCAAAAATTTCAGTAATTTGTCCAAAGCGTGAAGTAAATTGTATAAAGTAAATTGTCCATTATTGCCCATTGTCTAACATAATTTCCTTTATAATTTTAATTAAGTTTCATATCAGGACCCACAATGCTCCTAATTTGTCTGATAAAATCTTCTCTGGTTCTCAAAAACTCAAAATCACTCACAGTTCTCTTCACTTCGTTTTCGGTTTCAGCAGAATTAGTCACGGCGCGATCGAAGGTATCGGCACTACAATGATCACCGGATGTAGAGGGAGCTTCGGTCTCTGAAAAATTGCACGTTTCTATTTTCTTACCAGTTTTTTAGATCTTGTTGTTCTACAATTCATCTGCATCACTTTTCAATATTCTGTTATCGCGCTCGAGTTTGTATTTAAATTCGACTCCTCTTCGCGCGATCCATTTCGCACGGCGAAAACTGTACTAATGATAGACATGTGTAAAAAATACATAGTTTACTGTATAGTGCCATCTGACTGTTATTTACTGCATTACCTATATATACTACTGTCGGCACAAGTTAACGATTAATCTGGCCTCAATACAAACTTAGTTACCTCATCAAAGTCTGATCAGGACCAAAGTAGTTAATCTCATCTTAAACCTAACCTAAAAGTAGCTTCTCGAGAAACCTATCAGGGCAGCATAGGATTACGATATGGAATGCGTTAAAAATCTATCAGTTTATTTAATTAGCATGAATTTAGATTGTTTAAATGAAAAACTGTACTCGTTGGTGTCACCGATCTAAGGATTGAAGTATTCGAGTATTTTTCGATTGTAACCTATAATACCGCGAAAGGACACTTTACGAGGGGTCGATTAAATAATAAAAAATATTAATCGTCGTACCACTGCTATCAAAGCCTTCGTACTCCCTTATCAGCGTTTAATCATATATGTGTAATGCTCTATTACATTTCTAATTAGAAGATACCTAATTAGTAATTAGGTATCTTATTCGTCCTCTATTGGCAAGAATTTGAACTAAACCGCAAAGGGTTTTGAGTACGTAATTACAGTAATGACCCGAGCAAAGAAAAAACATCAGTTTGAGTCTCATTACCGAGCAACTGACTGATAACAGGTGAAGAACGTTGCAACGAGTTACGTCTTTTCTGAAACTCAAGAATCTATTGTGCAAAAAGGAACGACTCGTGCGAATCTGCCAATTAGGTTTGCCAGCAGTTGTAGCATTTTCAGCAAACGATCGCGAATAACGGTGAAATAACACGAATTACCTTAAAAACTGTGTAACAATGGGACTGAGTATCTTTTAGTTAATCATTTTTTGAATTATACAATTTTCCCGCCATTACAGTTGAGAAAGTTTCGTCCGTTCTTGCTCTCTCTCGATCTTCATTAAAAAAACAAGACTTGAAAAATGAATGTCCTCGACTAGTTAAATTCTCATAATACAAGAAAAGTCCTTTGCTCCATCAAGTGTCCTGAAAGTAACTTTATGAAATGTCGGAATTTAATTTGCAAAGTGGTTAATAAGATTTACCATAATTCCATTGCTCGCGAGCCTATTTTCCAATCAGCAGCTTCCGTTCCTCCAGTCCTACTGGAACTCGTAACAACGTCATTTGACGTAACCATGTCAGTTGCAACAAAGTATTGCATAATGAATGTACACGTTGCGTGCGGTACCGAGGATGGATGAGGGGTCAGGGGTCGAGGGGGATGAATGAGCAACCTCACGAAATTGGACACTAATGGATGGTTACAGCATGGCACTCGTCAGATACATTAGATTAAACGGACCGATCAGTAATTAGTATTTAATCGAGATGCGAAAGACCCATTTCCCATAAGTGGCTTTTACCATCGTCCACAGGATAAATATCGTGAAAATTAATCGAGCATAATTCAGCCCTGTGGACCAACCTTATTATCTGCTCGGACCATTTCAAGCCGTAGAAAGGTTGAGGATTTAAAATTTCTCGGCAATTTGCAGTGTGAATAAATGATAGGGTGAACAACTTCTTAGGGGTAGAAATCGCCCGTAAGTTTTCCAAGAGGCGAGTGAAAACTTTACCTTAGGAGTAACGCGAGAGGTGAGCTTTATTATTTTCAATCCAGTTCATTGTTTATTCGTCGAGAGAGAAGCTACTCGGCGGGACCTGCGCCGTGATCAACCAGAAGTCAAAGTTCACGGCGAGTCCGCTAGTTGGCGCTGGGCCGCGCCGCGAAGCGCCTTGTGCTTCGAACCTGCGAAGAAGCTCGACTCGACTCCGAACGTCGACGCGTTAATGAAGCGGCGTCGGGACGCCAGTCCACTCGCGCTGGTGCTCATCGGTTTGAGGAAATATCGTGCACGTGAAAACTCGCTACAAAACGAGAATTGTTATTGTGTGTGATAATTGTTAAAGAAAATGATTTTTTTAAAAAGAAAGTGTCGCTGTCTCGTTCAATCGCGCTTGTTTATTGTTTCAGATACTTTAATGGAAATCGTGAATAAAATATTTAAAAGGAATATCGTTACCTCGTAAATAATGAAAATCGAATTTAAACGTATGGCGTAACGGTGACATCGAATAATCAGTGTGTGGATGTTGAATATCGTTTTCGTGTGTTTCGATAATTTTATTAAGTGAATATACTGTCGAGTGAGGATTACGAAATATCGAACGCGTTCGCGATACAGGAAAAACAGTATCTGTGGGATACGTGAAAACTGTGAAAAACTAATGTTATACGTACAGTGTGAATATTCGGTTTTGGATTTTTGAGAAAAAAAAATATTGGTGCTATCGACGGGTGACGGATAAAAGTAGCCAAAAATCGCGAGAATCGAAAGATCCTTTCCATCCTGTTACTTTGTTCCTGACTTTCGTCCTGCCTTGAACTTTGTCTTCTTGCACTTTTTCCTTTTCTCTCTCATTGTCGCGCAGTCTAGTTACCCCCTCAATTTACTACTGAACTTATTTATCAGCGTCTCCCATCAATAATCATCAGCATTGATCTGAACACTACGAGAATCATCTGAGCATGCAAAACAGCCTCGATAATCTCAGGCTGGACCACAGCGACACAATCATCGACAATTTCCTGTTAACGGTTGACGCTGCGCGCTCTATTTGAAATTTTTGTGAAACGTGGATTTTGCGACTCTCGCGAGATCGGCGAACGTTAATATTTTGGCGGATGATATTGACGATGTAACAACGCGTTAAATTTGCGCAACGCGAAAGAGCAGCGCGAACCACGCGCTCGAAATTCGAATGTCAATATTACGTAATGACGTAAATAAAACAGAAAAAGAGCAACATAAAACGTGGATCGAAAGTGAATAATGATGGAATTTAATTATCAAAAATTTGATAAAAAATTAATCTTTCGTCCCTTTTCCTTGATTTCTTTCGTATGCTAATACACTCGACGCTGCTGACGCCATTGCTGCCACCACACAAAGACAGTCACGCGATCAATGTGCTAATTTTGTTATAATTTTTGTTTTTCATTTTTTCTTTCGTTTTCTGCCCTTTTTTTTGTTCCACCCTTCCTAACTTTGTCTCCGAAGTGGAAGTCCAAATTGTTTATAACAAACATGAGTTTTACATTTAAAATAAAAGACGTAGCTATGTCGGTCAACATGACATCGGTGCATGGCACAGACAGCGCGTCGCGACGCTTCGACAGTCACGCGACACTTTTTAAAACGACGGAGGCGCCTCGCCAGGCTTTGAGACGCACGACCTGCGACTTTCATCAAAGAGAAAATAATTCGTCCTCGGAAACGTAATGTAGCCTACCGAGCAATACGACCGGATTTCAAAAAAAAAAGAGAAAAATACTTAAAAAAAAAAACAAAAAATAAAGAACAAAAAAGCAGGAGTGCATATGAATTAAATAAAATCGACTATTTCGGGAAAGACCTTCCCGGAACGATTAAACGCTGGTTAGCGGGTCCAAAATACGTAGAATAACGAAAATTCAGTGTGTATATAAAGGGAAAAAAGGGTAAATTAATCCGTGTACAATTCTAGTGGTGAAACATCGTTTAAGATCTTCTTCTTCGTGGTCCAATAATAAATAATAATAATAATAATAAAAGTACATTCGTATTTCCTCGCGGTCCAAAAAATACAAAAACTCACAATCTACTGTTCAAAATTTATTTTTTATTATCCTACAACATTTACGATAAACCCGAAAAACAATAATGATAAGAGCTTTAATTAATCGACTGGATTCATATGAAGTACAAGTATTTACTTATGCTTGTAATATAAATGGCGTTTGCTAGTACAAGGAATTTCACGAAACAATACTGATCCTCGGTCTGGGATATACTGGAATGTACGGAAACAATTGATAATTCGAAATATCTCGGATTAACAGAAATTTACGATTAGTGCATCAATAATATCGGATTTGATGAACGGCGATCAAAACGTGGATTCGAAATTTCACGAGAAAATCCTAAGCATGGCATCCTCGAGTAGATACAACAGCTACAACTGCCTCACCAGCTGGGATAGTTACGATCGTATACCAAGGTATATAATGATTTTTTAACAATACACCATATACATATGGTTCATACATACGAAAGGCACCAGCTGAAATTACAGCCTGTCCATTTGGTTCGTAAAGGTAAAATTCAACTTCTGTTGGTGCGTTTGTACTGTATCACCCTGTATATTCACATCTATAATATCGCATAATATGAAGTATTAAACGCGTCGCTCGAGTTACTCAGGATTAATATTAAGACTCGAAGACTTAAGACACGCGTTAGATTTTCCCTGTGTAAATTGGACCTGCACAAATAGGACTGATACATTATAGATTTTTATAAATAAAATATTTGATTGATCAACAGTCAGGGTGATTTGGTCTGGAAACAAAAGGTACATAAACACGCAGGTACGTTAACGAGTGAGTTCTGTCGGAAGAAATCAAAGAGAAATTGCGTCGCTTTCAGATTTCATCGATTCTACGCCATTTCATTCGGTCACGTGGAATCCCAAAGTTACTATAGGAATGTTCTTTGATATTTTTCCGAACACCCGTTCGGAATTCCTTTGACAGACATTGTCGACGTCTATTGCAAATATCAATTTCACATTCGTCCCTTCGCATTGAGTTTCAAGTATACGGCTCTCTGGGTGTCTATCATCTAAATGTACAGTGGTGGATATCAATAGAAAAAATTTCAGGAATGTTCGTTAATCAGACGATTTAGGAATTTCACGGAGTATTAACGAACATGTGAACTCGCATTGTATCAGACTTCTGTTCGCGTGGCTCGGCCACACTTTCCAAGGAGGAACTGCCAAAGTCAGGTAGTCGGTAAATATTTGACCCGAACCCCCAACCTAACCTAACTTCCTGATCCCTTTACGAGCACCCCTACCACACCGCACCCTTCCACGTCCATCGCGCCCTCTTCCTTCCATGACTGTAATATCAGGTCAAAAGGTTAGATGGAATTCGTCGCGAGGCGAAAGGAACTTTGTGTATAAATGATGACTCCTCGGAAAACGACTTTTCGTTTGAGTCTCTAGTGCCATCATAATCCTCGCAATACTTCACCACGTACAACCCTTAAGGTCGATAATAGAATCGTTTCACATTTGCAATGTGAGGAAAACTGCTAGGAAATATCATATAATTATAATGAATGCAGCTACGGCGTTTTAGGAATGGAAAATGTTAATTGAACAAATTTTGAAAAATAATTAAAGCATCGATTCTGCTTTTGTTTCATGGGTTACACTGCATAGACGGAAGGGCACCGTTACGTGATGTTAAAGCTTGCAGTGTTGGTGCTTATGTGAAAAATAAATTTACATGTGCTTAAGGGGTTTTTATTTTTTAGGTAAACATTTGGAAATTATTAACATTGAGATTTGGGACGATTTAGCCTATTGGTGCTTACAATCAGTCGGATTGGCTGGCGGGCAGTATGTCCTATTTGATTTATTATTATTTGCGATCAAGCTGCCCTCTTTTAGCCATAATTAGGTTTTTTTTTTTTAATGGGTAATAATTATACATTTATTTTAGTCAGGAATTGATTGAAATAATTTCTAGCAAGTCCTGCACACTGGTACATATTAAGGGTGCTAACAATACAAAAGATAACGTAAATGCCTGTTGTAGGAAATTGCTCCTCCTGACCATTGAGTCAGCAAACGATAGTAAATTGAATCATCATTTTATTCGTGACTCTCAGCCAAAATAACTACCGATCCGAATTTAACAGAATTCTGCTACTCGCAGACCTGTCAACGTGAACACCCTCTATATAGGTTGATTAGAGGAGAATAGTAAATAAATATGAGAGTCCTATATGTTCTATACATATTTAACAAAATGGGAATTTATTCAGACACATTTATGAGCTATTGGTATTGTGCAAATGGCACCTGCTGTTCGTGATGGGTCTCACAAAAAATCATGTTATTATCGTCTGATAGCATTTTAATCGCGTGGCAATCGTTACTGTCTCCATTGACATAGAAACTGCCGAATGCAGGCGGTGGGGTAAGTGAGCAATTAAAGTGCCTTTTCGTGTTGTGGATTTATACGAACTCACACGATACGCGGCTGTATTGCACGGAGATAACATTTCTGTAATTTCCCTATGCGCGGTTTGCTTCAACTAAAAATAATCTGAATAGAACCGTGTCCTGCCGTGCAGTCGCGCCATTACAGCAAATAGGTTTAAATATTCAATACGCAGGACAAAGAAATCTTCCATACGCTGGTAATTTTTTTTCTATTTCCATTCGAGTTTTATTATGTCGCTTCTTAAGTGGTTAAAAAAATATGTCCAAGTAATTTGATTGGACGATGTTTAATACGGTAATAAATTTTTTTTCTCCAAAGTATACAGAGGGAATTTTCTAGTTACTATTGGCCAGGAACCCGCGGTATAAATTACCCATGAATCTAGTAGCACAGACTTGCCGATAAGGTAGGTAGTTTTTATCGACGACGTAGCAATTTTTTATCTAGTCCAGATAGTAAAAATTACCGAGTGAAATTTACTGTGACGTGGTGCTAAAATTTGGCTACTTCAGGGTAAAAGTTCTTGTGATTGTTGGGGAAAAAATAGACTCTAAGGCTGGGTGCACACGAGCGGCAAATGGACGCGAGGACGCCGCGTCCATTGGACGCTGCATCCACTGGACGTTGCGTTCACAGTGTTTTGGAAGAATGGTGTAATGCACACGTGACGCATTGTCGCTGCGGCAACGCGACGTTCACCGGAATGGACGCCGGTATTGCCTCGCCGGGCTTCGGCCACGCGGCGGCGTCGGTGACGCAGTAATCAACGACGAATGAGGTCTAGGCGAACGCCGCTTTGCCGCAGCGGCAGGACGTCACGTGTGCATTACACTATTCTCCCAAAACATTCTGTGGACGCCGCGGCGTCGCGTCCATTGCCGCTCGTGTGCACCCAGCCTTAGGCTGGGTCCACAGAATGTTTTGGGAGAATGGTGTAATGCACACGTGACGCCTTACCGCTACACCATTCTCCCAAAACATTCTGTTCGTTCAGCGTCCAATGGACGCCGCGTCCTCGCGTCCATTTGCCGCTCGTGTGCACCCAGCCTAATGGCACAAAGCGGATAGGACAATTCGACGCAGAGAACAGCAGAGATGATAGTTTCTGGTGGGGCAGAACTTCAAGCTCGAATTACACGTGCACGCTTCCTATAAACGGAAGATTCCCGAAGGTGACCGGCTGCCTGTCACTACGTCTAGTTAAGGTTCATACGAATATCAGGGACAATTTGTGTGAAATCTAGGCATATCTTTGTTGCTTGACAACACAAACATAAAAGACTGTTCTACAACGTAAAAATGACGACTGGCCATACATATTTCAGTGGTTGGTTAGAACTTATTCTGCACTCAGCTGATTGTAAATTTCAAGATTTTTAACATATTTTCCGGGTCTCAAAATTTTACCACTCAGCATAGCGAAGCGCATCGAGTGTAGTATCTAAATTTGTTCTTTTTTACAGTAATATTGAAATTCTACCTTGTCTCAGGTTTACTCCGCGACACACTGAAATTTTTACTAGAATATTCTCATCGTGCACGATATAATGTATCCGAGTACAATGGATCTACAATCTATAATATATCCAGTTTATCATGCAAAATTTACGGGCAATAATTTTTGTTTTCTTATCTCTACAAGTATTAAAATTTTTACCAACTTGCATTGTTTAATGATAGCAACGAGTCATATATATATTTATTATATATAGAGATTTGAAAATTTCGGATTTATGTTATTCGATAAATTCAAGCATATCACGATGTATCAGGTATCACGTTATCGTGTATTTGCTGTTTCATAACTCACGTTTTCCCACATTGATCCGATTCTTTGTGAAATTTTACTGTATAGATTTTACCTTTTCAAAAATTGGACTTTCACGTTTGAAGTGATATAACTTTATTCATTCTGATTTCATGAGATTTTTGCCCTGTAAAAAGATATAATGTCGACAATATTATTCGCAAATGAATTATAATGTACGATTGTGAATTCTCTGAAATTGCAAGCTGGCCAACGTAAATTTCTATTCGTAAAAAAATTCACAGAATTTTATGTCCACAATGAAGATTTACTTTTGCACATTGAATCTTTCGTTTAAATTTCTATTCCCATAATCAGCGAAGCGTAAATTCGCCAGCCGCTCTTTCAGCACCTATTTCAATTAATAATAAATGTGGAAAATTCGAATTTCAGCTGTACAATATTTTACACTTATTCAATGCTTCGTAAATATCTCTTGCAGATATTAAATCAGCTTTCCTATAGTCAGACTGTAATTTCGAAAAAGTGGTATTTTGACAAAATAGTAATGAAGCAACGTTACATTATTTTATTGCAAATGTAAATCAGCAATATTTTCTCTTTCTAGGTCGTCAAGCAGTTTCTTTGAGTCATGAATCCTTAGAAATTAATACAATTCATCTGGTGGCCTGTGTAAACCCAGTTCTGTCATAGGCCGTTAATTCTTCAATTGAACGTGAAATAAATTGCGCTTGGCCTTGTCTGTACGCAAGAAGCCACTGTTGAAGAATGTAGGTTCATTTATTTTACATATACGATTATAGAGCCTGAAAACAATATGATTTTTCAGTATGAATAGTGCGAGGTGGAGTAAGTCTTAAGAAAATGAAACGAATACAAGGCAAATCAAACTCGATAATATAATTTTATTTATTCTATACCTATACGATTATAAAGCCTATAAAAGTAATATGGGTTATCAGTGTCCGAATAGTGCGTGGAGTAACTCCTAGAAAGACTAAAGGAATACAAAACAAATCGATATTCTTAACATGGAGATAATAAGTATACTGCACGTATGTACATACACACATGTCCCTTACTATACATTACATTAAGCTTCGTGGAAGTTGAACGTATGTCATCAATGCTACCAAATAGCCTTTGAGACATAGACTATATCGATTGTTAGTTTTCCAGAAAAATCAATACCACCTACTGGACATCAATAATGGACATTACAGCAGTGTTTTATGTGAGCGCTTTCAGTTTTTTGTTTTGTTTAAATGTCAATAGTAATTTTACATTCTATTTTATTACCCTTTAAAACAATTTATGACGTAATCTGCACTGGTTTAAGTGTTGGACAATCTTGGTATTAAAAATGTCAGAATATGCTGTGTAGAAAAGGGAAGAGTTTATACAGTTTGGAAAGGGGCTGGCGTTATTTAGTTCATTTATCTCGGCCTTTTGTTAAAAAGAGAAATTGACAGCAAAGTCAAAGCACAAATTGCGTATTTGCTTTTAACACTGTTGTGCGTTCATTAATTTTGAAAGTTGCTCGATAACAGGTGTTGAGTACAAGTGTATTAATATTTAACAGTGATTTTAAAATAAATATAAACATTTTTGAGTGTTTTGACAGAAGTGAGTCTTTATTGAATTCATTTTGACAAATTTTTTTTTATTCTGAATTTCCATTGGGCTATCATTCTTTCATTGTTTGTGAGAAACGTTAGTTATTGATAAAAAGTTCGACATTGTCTCTCGAGATGAAAGTTCACTTTAAGAGATTCCTCGTGAATTCGTCGTGAAAAATTTTGTTTATACAGGAAGAGAAATCTGTATAAGAAAAAAGGGATGGGAAAAAGGAAAAGATTTTGAAAAGAGCTTCAGACTTACAAACTTACTGAGATGGAGCAAAGTTTGTGGCTATGCCCCTTTAGAGAAATATAATATAATAAATATAATTCGATAATAAATTTTATAGTAAGACTAAAATATTAAATTGTCAAAAGCACTTTTTTACTTTATAAAGGAATTTTAACGTACAGAGCTTAACAAAGTGATAAGAAATCTCATATCCGATAGGAGTGAAAAGCCATTAGTTTGGCTATGCTCGAAAAATGACGTGTTAACCTTAGACTGCTTGAGTTTCCAGATGATATTGTGTTTTTTCATTTTTTCAAATTTTTTTTTAAATTCGTCTTCTATGACTCAGATATTTGAAAAATATTTATCGATATTTTATTTTTTATTAGATTCTGACGCGACAATTTAAAAAAAAAATCAATTATAAAATCAATTACTACGGCTAAAAATTACGCAGGGTCTGTCAGACTCTTAATAGGCATCAACTTATACAAAAACTATAATAGGCATTCTAGGGCTAAATTCGATATACGTAAAACACGCTTTTTCTTGAAAGGGATTATTAATTAGTTTTAATAATTAAGCAAGTTAGTCAAACTAAAAATCATTAATTTTTTTAACCTATTACTTCTATTCCACAAACCATTGGCAGCTTAAGAAGATTCTGATCTTGCTCAGCTGCACCACCTAAATTGTTGGTCCTTCTTGGAAGGTGACCATTAATTAACCCTCCAGTACTTATTGTTAGTCGCACTACGAACTCACAGTTCACAATAATCAATTTTTTTTTAAACTTTTATGAATTCACTACCATCAGTTTTCAGTACCTGGTTAAGTAGCTTAATTGAGTTAATTATATACTAACAAGGTTAAGCAATTAACCAAATTGAACATATTGATAATTTCAAACTGAGAATCCATGCGCGAATAATGATAGGTTTCAATTCAGCTTAAAAAAATTTTGTCCAATTCTTTCAATAATAAAAATCATAATAGCGACACGTCATCTGTTGGTTTTTATTACATAATCAAACGCCATCTAGTTTTATTACCTGAATAATAATTTCATATGAAATTACCTTCTTTCAGAGATCATGAATGAGTGCTAATCTAAAAGTTTGCAATTAATTTCCGAATCAACAACCCTTGAAAAAAAAAAAAAACTCAAAAATCTAATTATAAGATTTTTGAACAGACTAACCGATTTTACACAATTTCTACAATATTTAATCCTTTAACACTGCCGCTCCTGTCACTCGGACGTCTGCTGACATGTAGTGTAGCATCAAAAATATTTAGTAGCACATGACAACATTTTCCGGCCTGTACGTGCGATAAGACGATAAATCCAGCTTGAAGCACCGCAATAAATACTGAGCCTGGTGCTGTTTTAGGCGATTTCTTTTTCTCTGTATTTTGTATTTATCCCCATCCAGGGTAAATAAAGCTAAAGCGTGTAGTCAGCTCACGAGTTCAATGTGTTTTTTTTTGACAGATGAAAATTAAAGAAGTTTGTTTAAAATCACACGTTGCTGTGCATATGTGATTTTCCAAGGATTGCATTGTTTTGCGAACTGTCGAAAAAATTCATCGAACTTGCGGACCCCGTCTATAGATACTCCTTAACGCAAAAGGGGATATCGAATAGTATGTAGATTGTGACGGTTTACAATAAGCTGAGAATTTAAACTCGGGAACTGAAATAGACGGCTAGTCGTTTGGTAAAACCCACATAGCATGAGATATTCTATGTATATTCGTTTTAGATCCATAATGTGAAAAATATATCTTGTATGTTCTATGGATATGTTTTTTGCATACATCTATGTATATACATGCATAAATGTCCAGAATACATTGTATGTGCATACGTCAATTTTTAATTTACCCCTATGTTTTATGGAAATATTCGTTAAATATTATATGCATATACATCCATGTACATAGAGAAAAATTTAAGTCCTGCGATTGATTAATTGAACCGAGTAAGTGAGACAGTGATTTAATAAGAAACTAGTTAATTCCAAAGGTAAGTGCATACATACGATTTTATTTTTTTTTATACATACATAAATTCGAGTTTTTATGAAGCGACGATATATGTATATGCTCTTCTCATGTGTTCTAGGGCTAATAAGAACAGTGATTTTTAAAAACAATAATCGTAAAAAGGTTTTAAT